>JAOANJ010000020.1:25677603-25692680 GCA_026413345.1 Ariopsis seemanni
GTTTGAGCCAGATGGACTGGTTTGAGTATTTCAGAAACTGCTGATCTCCTGGGGGTTTCACACACAACAGTCTCGAGAGTTTACACAGAACGGTGCGAAAAACAAAAAAGACATTGAGTGAGCGACAGTTCTGCGGGTGGAAACGAACGCCTTGTTGATAAGAGAGGTCAGAGGGAAATGGTCAGATTGGTTAGAGTTTTTTTTTGCCAAGAAGGGTATACTAACTCATAGCAACTCTTTACAACCATGGTGAGCAGAAAAGCATCTCAGCATGAAACAGCAGAAGACCACGTTGGGTTCCACTCCTGCAGCCAAGAACAGGAATCTTAGAATCAAGAGCATATTGCTATTAAAGTGGCCAGTGAGTGTGTGTCATTTTACTTGTGAATATCTTCAACATCTAAAAACACATAAACCTGACTTTTTCCCTTCCAGTTTATCGCAGTACCATGTGGCTATGCTCTCCAGAACTTTGCATGGATCGTTGGTATGTCAGGGAACCGGTCGACCTCACAGGGTGTGAGAAGGGAAGTTATTTTTCATGCCAGTGGGATATCAGTCTACACTGATGGCCAAATTTCACAGACAGAGCCATGTCCTTATCTCAGCAAAAGGAACATTAGCACCAACCTGTGGAGTCTGGCTGAAGGTTGGATAATCACTAGGTACAACTGTGCAATGTGATGCCAAGCCACACACACACAACTTTAGCATAGATGGGGACTTGACCATATACACAGATCAGCCAGAACACTAAAGGCACCTGCATAATATTGTACAGGTCTCCTTGTGCTCCCAAAACAGCTCTGACCCGTTGAAGCAGGGAGTCCTTCAGACGTCTGAAGGTGTGCTGTGATATCTGGCACTAAGACATTAGCAGCAGATCCTTTAAGTTCTGCAAGTTGTGAGGTGGGGCCTCCATGGATCGGACTTGTTTATCCTGCACATCCCACAGATGCTGAATCAGATGGAGATCTGGGGAATTTGGAGGCCGAGTCAACACCTTGAACTCTTTGTCATGTTCCTGAACAGTTTTTGTGGTGTGTCAGGGCGCATCATTCTGCTGAAAGAGGCCACTGCCATTAAGGAATACCGATACCATGAAGGGGTGTACCTGTTCTGCAACAATGTTTAGGTAGGTAGTACGTGTCAAAGTAACATCCACAGGAAGGCCAGGATCCAAGGTACATTGCTCAGAACATCACACTACCTCCACCAGCTTGCCTTCTTCCCATAGCACATCCTGGTGCCATCTATTCTCCAGGTAAGTGATGCACACGCACCCGGCTGTCCACATGATGTAAAAGAAAACGTGATTCATCAAACCAGGCCTTCTTCCATTGCTCCATGATCCAATTCTGATACTCATGGGCCTACTGTAAGCCCTTTTGAGAGTGGATAGGCATCAGCAAGGTCTCTCTGCCCGGTTTGCAGCTAGGCAGCCCCATATGCTGCAAGATGAAAAACACTGTTTTCTGACACCTTTCCATCATAGCCAGCATTAACCTTTTCAGCAATTTGTGCTACAGTAACTTTTCTGTGGGATTGGACCAGACGAACTTGCCTTCACTCCCCACGTGCATGAAGGAGTCTTGGGTGTCCGTGACCCTGTCGCCGGTTCACTGGTTGTTCTTCCTTGGAGCATTTTTGGTAGGTACTAACCAGTGCGTACCAGGAACACCCCACAAGACCTGCTGTTTTGGAGATACTCTGACCAAGTTGTCGAGCAATCACAATTTGGCTCTTGTCAGAATCGCTCAGATCTTTGCACTTGCCCATGTTTCCTGCTTCCAACACATCAACTTTGAGAACGACCTTTTTGGCTCAGCCTTTGGCTGAAGCCCATAGAGGCACCTGCCTGTATGTGTATGTTTAACAAAGTCTGAACGTGTTTAAGAACGTAATTGGCATGCCAGCCTCAGGTAGTGATTCCACAGTCGCAGTGAGGTGCTACTGCATTCTGACTATGTGAGTGCCAAGTTACATAACCTCAGTTCGCGACATAATCCTCCATGGCCGAGTGGTCTAGGGTGCTCTCCAGGAAAGGAACAGATTTTGCAACGTCAGTTCGAATCCTGCGATGATCTGGCAACTTGTCCAGGGTGTACCCTGCCTCTCGCCCATAGTCAACTGGGATAGGCTCCAGCTTGTCTGTGACCCTGCACAGGATAAGCGGTTACGGATAACTGATGGAATGGATGGTTCGAATCCTGGCATCGACATAAAAGGTTGAGTGCAGACCTGCACAGGTCTCTAGTTACACTTATGGCATTTGGCAGATTCTCTTTTCCAGCGTGACTTATGTCAATGCTTTGAAGTCATCGTCAATAAATACATCATGATACTGGTTTACAAGGTCATGGACTAAGAATACCATCAGTCTAAAAACTCAGCTGGGGAGGTAATATAGTAAGAAAAGCATACAGACAACACTGTTTTATGAAAGTGCTGAAATTGCACACCTCGTGCTAATTTAAGTCTTGCCATTGCACCCTTAGAGCCTGGTATACTGTAGAACTACCCCCTTGTGCACAAATCCAAGGGATGATGGCTTGAAATGGGTGTCTTTAAAACTGCCTTTTGGTGAGCACTCATGCCAGCAAAAGAGCTACAGTCTTGCTTTGCATTCACTGATGGCCAGATGACTCTAGGGTGACTTGGTGGTTGAATCTGGGATTTCTGCCCAAAGTCATATCACCCAATGTTGTGAATCACTCATTTGGCCTTGCAGTCTTTAATGAGGGTCCGCTCGTGGTGCATTTCTTGCTAGACCCATTCCACACCCTAAATTATTATTTAGGCCAGATGACAGCCATCCAATTCTCAGACCAACTGTTCATCTGCCAGGGCGGAAAGACACAATCAGCTCCCTTGTCTAAGCAGAGGCTTGCTCGCAAGGTGGTGGACCATCGGCACGACGCCCACCCCCTACTGTGACATGCCACTCTACGAGGAGACTCTCCTCCTCATAGTATTATCAGGGGTTCACAGAACCATACTGACATCTATAACTAGGGAATTGGTGAGTTTGTTGTGTCTGCTGGTGATTCACTTTTAATAAATCACACATCCCATTGGCCACTATGCCATTCATTTCACAAAGAATTTCATCCTCAGCACAAATGGCCAATATCTTCTTTTATTTAATGTGTCTTTCCTGGGATCGATTTTTGTTCACACATGATAATAACCTGCCAATTTTATTCGGTCTTGTCGTGTTAAATCTTGCACGCATTTACATTTAATCCCCTTTACTTTTAATTTAAAGGTGCTGACTGCAAAGTCACTTGAAATTTTCTAATTTTTTTTTTTATTGTCCATGGCATTTTTCTATGTCTCGCAAGAACAATATCGTGTGGACAAGATGTGATCATTTTGATATCCTGAGGGTCGCTTTTCTCCGCTTTGGGACCGAATCTCCTCCCTCTTGAGGTAAACAGGATGGCCCTAAGGAAACAGCCAAACGCAAGGAGCTTTAATTAATTAACATAACTATGGAACTGCATCACACCAAGATGGCGACGTGCGGAAAACATCGTGACTCTGCATCGACCTCGGAGAGTTTTGAGTCGCGGCGATGCAATTTGTGGTTGACGTTCGCGTGAAACAAAAGACGAATATGTCTTTTCTCTGTTCCTGCTTTTGTGTTATCGTTTCTTTCTCTGGAAGATCAAAACATTAGGTGTATAACTCCATACTCGATACTACAGAGTCGAGCTCATGTATTCCAACACTGATAGCTAAGCACTAGCTAGAATGGTTTAGTTATCGGTCCAGAAAAATGACACGTCATCAAATCTTGCAGTTGCACTCACTAGGCAAGCTTTCCTTTTCTTTTCCGCTGGCTTTTAGCTGGCAGGAGAGCCGAGTCCGCCATGTTTGCCCATGCCGACACGTTTTGGTTAAAAGTAGGTCAAACACACCCCATGGTGGTCACGTGATATTGTTGCTAACTTGCTTCGGAAATCTCCAGAATCGTAGAACACAATACGCATTTTATCTTGGCAAAACATTTACACGTAGGATACACGGCGTGTGCAGCAGCGAAACATCTTGAAACTCCAACAGCAATAGAAATAGAACATTTTGCCCAGAATTCAACTTTGCAGTCAGAACCTTTACAAGGATGTTTAGTATGAACATATTAAGAAAAGGATTCCTGAGATGAATACAGAAGAGTCTTTATGATTACATCAGCAGCTCTTAGCTAAAAATGGTCAGTATCCATGTTGGATTATCTTCTGAAGCAAGATCTGGGACATTAACATTAACTGTAAGAGCCAATTTATAGGGTGTCCATGTGGGACCATCTTGAACAGCAGAAAGTGAGTTACAAGTGCAGAGAAATCCAAGCTGGAGTCTCTCCTGGCTGCTATGAGTGACTCAGCAATAAAATCATGTTACGAACAAAACCCTGCCACAGTTCTGACTTGTCATTTGTACAAAAACAGAAGCATAAAGGATGAATTATGCTTTGCTAGTCATGTTGTGGCTTTGATATGACACAAGCTTTAGCAATCACTTATTTGACTGCTGTGTAAAATGGGTTGTAAATACTATAAAGGTAAGTTTTGACATTTAGGGATGTACCTAATCTGGAGCAGAAACTGAAATTGGACCTGGCCATGGGAAAAAAAAAAAGTTACTGATACATTCTCTGAAGTGCTGCAAGTTCCTGTGGTATAAAGGTTCCTATGATGTGTGTCGAGGGGATGTGGTTTAATTTCCCCTGTCCAGGAGTAAATGAATAATGAAGGTGGGTATATGGTGGGGAGAGCAAAAAGTTTGATGATGATACAGGAGACACAACTTTTTGCAACGTTTCTGTCTCTGCTAAACATTCCCCAAATTCTGCCCCCTTTCTCCTCTCTGTCCTTCCTGTGCTCTGGTTGGATTTATGAGTATCTGTGGTCATTTGGGTGAGAGTAAATATTTACAGGCTATCCTTTGAGGAAATGAAGCAGCAGCCCGTCTCAGACCTCTGACCTCAAGGCAGTAACCCATCGATCATACAATAGTTGCCACGTGTCACAGCGGCTGTATGCATGAGAAGTGATGAACTACTAAGCAGTAGATAAAAAAGCAGGAACATTGTTCCGGTTAAACATGCCTCTCCGAGCTGATTAACGAATGATTGACATGAACTCACTGCCAATGAGATAACAGTGCTTAATTCCTTTTCTTCAGCCCCCTTTTAAAATATCTCTTTCTTTATCTGTTTTCCATTAACCTTATCGTAAAAGCAGGCAGAAAGAGAGAAACAGAATTAGAGGAAGAATGAGGAACAGAGCCCAGTGACTCTTGCTTTCTCTGTTGTCTGATAGCCAGCAGTTATTGTTGAAGCAGGATGTCAGGGACCTTGTATCAAGATTTGCTTTGACTGTCAGGACATAAAGCAAGAAGAAGAAGAAGAGTTTATTTGTCACATATACATTACTGTGCAGAAGTATTAGGCACCCTAAGTTTTTAGTATGAATTTTGTTATCGATGTTTATTTCATGAATTCTACATAATTGAGTCAGCACAAAAACATTTTAGATTTACAATCACTATTTTTCAAAAAATGCTGCATTTTCTTATTGAGTTTATTATACTTGTATAGTATTATACATTAGTTTATTACTGCACTTTGTAGCATTTTTTTTAAGTAGAAAGACTTAATATAATTATTTTTAAGTAATCTTTACATCTGCTTAAGACTTTTGCACAGTACAGCTCTTCATATATCCCAGTTTGTTAGGAAGTTGAGGTCATGGTACCACTGGAGTAGAGAGGGTTAAGGGCCTTGCTCAAGAGCCCAACAGTGGCAGATTGGCACTGCTGGGGCTTGAACCCCTGGCCTTCTCATCAGTCACCCAGAGACTTAATGGTTGAGCCACCACTGCCCTCTGTACATGTACACAGAAAACAAACTCAGAAGGTTTCACAATCCTCTACATGTGTTCCAGGTCCACCCCATGTAACTCTAGCCCCATCCTCATCTTTACCAAAACAGGAGGCTAGGGTGGACAAATCACAAATTCATTATCTTCATCAGGCTCCAATGTGCAGTTCTATTACAGTTTTTACCCATTGCTTGAACATTATAGACACATAAACCAAAGTACCATAACTTGAAGTTGTTGTTACTATACCTTAAACAAAGTGTAACCATACCTTAAACAAAAGTGCTGCTTTGCACTTCAGTTGCAATTCTGCAACACACTTGCTCCTTTCTGCAACACACTTGCTCCTGCACACTACACACTATTTCATACATAAGACACTTCGTTCAAAAATGAAATCTCAGGGTATCATTGGGAAAACACATCTATTCAAAATACAAAACACATTGGGTAATTGAAAATACTTACTTATAAAACTGAACACCAACCAGCCAGCTACAAAAAGGCCTCAGTGAAGCCATTTTGAGAACTTTGCAAGCATGGAGGCAGGGAGAGCTAGAGGCAGAGGTAGAGGAAGAGGAAGACAGAGAGAGAGAGAGGAGGACGTGGTCGAAGAGGCCATTCAAGGACCAATATTTCTGATGACATAAGAGCAACTTTGGTGGACCATGTCATAAACCATGGCCTGACTGTGAGGGAAACTGGGCAGAGAGTCCACCCTAATCTAAGCCGTTTCACAGTTTCATCCATAATAAGGATATTCTGACTGGAAAACAGGTACGTCTTCAATTCTCTACTCAGACTGTATCTAGAGTATTTACAGTACTGTACCATATCACATTACCGTATCACATGCACTGTCTTGCAGGGTGGCTAATGCTCCTTTTCGAACAAAAGTGGTAGTTTTGTGAAACATACCGTGATAACGTGTTGAGATGTTTCAGTACTGTGTATGGTATATACAGTAAAGTACAGCATATACAGTACTGTAAAAAAAAAGCAAACCAATAACAATTTGTGGTTGCATTTTTCTACAGAATGGCTAGAAGACCTACTGGGGGTGGACGCCAACGCCTGTTCACCCAACAGCAGGAACTTGCCATTGTGAACCTAATCAGAGCAAACAATGCAATCCATCTCCACCAGCTACAGCAACAAATACTTGCAGAAGTATTCAACAACATAAATCGAGTAAGCATTACCACTATCAGACGCATCTTGGTAAAGCACAACATGACCATGAAGCAATTGTACAGGGTCCCATTTCAGAGGAACAGTGTCAGGGTCAAAGGACTTCAACATGAATATGTACAGGTAAGTGTTACAGTCCTTTACATTTACAATACAGAATGGGTGCAGTCCAGTAACAGCTGAATATGTACCATTGGATCAGTACCACATAGGTACCTGTGTGGTGGGGTGGGGCGGTTCTGTATGTGTAGTACTGTAGTTGTGTGCTTTGAGTAATGCCATCCACAAAATGTGTATTTTTTGTAACCGAGAATCTTGGACATGGATGGAGCTGCACAGTCTCATGAATGTATTTATACTGATGAGACTGGATTCAACCTTAGCAAAAATAGACGACAGGGACGTAATATAATTGGCCTAAGGGCGAATGTGCACATCCCGGGGCAGCGCAGCGGAAATATCACATTGGGTGCCGCCATAAGCCTTCGAGGGCTACTACACCATCATGCCAAACTGGGTTCCTGTAATGCACAACACAATCACATTTCTAGATGCACTTCATGATGCAGTTGTACAATACAGACCAGAGCAGCCCAGGTTTGTTGTTGTCTGGGATAATGTTAGTTTCCATGGGGCTGCTCTGGTCCAGAACTGGTTCACCAACCATGATCAGTTTGAAGTTGTGTACTTGCCCCCTTACTCGCCATTTCTAAACCCTATAGAAGATTTTTTTTCCGCTTAGAGATGGCGCATATATGATCGCCAACCACATGCCCACATGCCTCTTCTGCAGGCAACGGAACAAGCCTGCGGAGACATTGAGGTAAGGTCAATCCAAGGATGGATTCGGCACACAAGGGGATATTTTCCCTGATGCTTAGTGAGAGAAGACGTTGCTTGTGATGTTTATGAGATCCTGTGGCCAGATCCCAACAGACGGCAGGATCCATAAGCCCACTTACGCACAATTGTGTTTTTCTGTGTTTACAGTAGTGTATTGTTTGTTTTATTTTTTATGTTTGCTTTAACTGAATTTACTGTACTGTAAAGTACACTACTGTAATGTACAGTATTGAGTATTCCATTTTTTTGTGGTTGTGAAAATGTGCCTTCTGTGGAACTGAATAAAAACAGTGAAAATGAAAGACTGCAGTGTTTTATATAAAGTAGACTAGTGTGTTGCTGCTGATCTGAAAGCGTATTCATATGATGCAAGTGGGTATCATTTTGTCATCAGACTGACATTTTAACAAAGAATTGTTAGGTTTTGATAGCAGAGTTTCAATTTGACATAGATGTGAATGGTTCATTTCCCAGTGTTGTGTCTTATTTGCTTGCGTGTAGAGTTTTGACACAATGAGCCAAGTTTTGCAAAACATGTTCAAGCAATGGGCAAAAACTGTAATTGAAATAATCATTTATATTCTTTTTATATCAGAAAATCAGAAATCAGAATAAGCTTTAGTGCCAAGTAATTGTTGCAACTACAAGGAATTTGGCTTGGAGTTAAGGTGCTCAATAAATAAAGACAGTCTATTCTAATAAAGGATATTAACACTAGTAGGCCCTACTGAGAAATACAAAGGCCTACAGAGCACAAAGAGGGGATTAGAAATAATATTTTATCACTTTTTTACTGAGTGTACTGATTTAATATGTTTTACCTAATTAGCATAACTAATACTAATTAAATACTAAATTGCATAATTTGTGTAATTAATTTTTCAAACTCTGTATTCAGTATACAACCATCTATGTTCCTGTCAATTTCCATGTAAATATCTTGAAAAATATAAAAGTTATCAAGAAAAAACATTTGATCTGATTAGTTAATGAGGCCCATTTTGGACCATGTGATCCAAAATTATTATGGGCGTTTTCTAAAAATTAAGCTGTTTTTTTCAATCTTTATTTTGTAATATCTCAAGAATGGATAAACATATTTTAATTCTGTAAAAGTATGTTCTGAATTCAGTAAGAGCAGTTTCAAGCAATTTGGACTGAACTTGAATTTTCTCCTGATATGCCTTGCTATAAGAGGAAAAAAAAACACTGAGTGTGAATGGATGTTATTTAAGGTGGAAACAGTAACTTCGTACTCCATCTCACCACACCTTTGTTCATTATTTTCCAGAAAGTCAGTCATGTTCTCACTTGCAGATTTAAGTGTCAATTCAGTGATGTGATATCACCTCATTTACGATGAGGTAAATGTGATGAGTTCCTGCAGCAGCTGAATGGAACTGAGGATTTCTGAACATGTGAAAACACTAGTTTAAACGCCTGTGCAAAACCAGAATTCGTTTCGAGTGGCTGCGTTATATAAAAATGTACTTTTATTTAACAACATTATAGCAAATTATTCTATAATATTTGAGGGTCTTTTTTAGAGAAAAGGTAGCAGGGATTTAAAAATGTATTTAACCAACTTAGTTATTTTCAAATGTTGAAATGTTGGTGTGTCTGTTTGTAATTATAAAACCAAGCCAAATATAATTAAAAAAAGTAAATTAACCTAATAAATACATAACAAAGGCACAAAACATACTTCCAGACTTCCAAGTACAACAGTATCTCTGTCTGTCGCCATCCTCATCACTGAGGGTCTGTGATCCAGAAAGCCATCAACCAGCTTCCATGAATTCTCTTGGGTGATTAGAGCACACCAGAGGGACCCAAAGCCTCATCTGGTGGCAAGTACACATTCACACCTATGGGCAATTTAGAGCAGCCAATCAAATTAATCTACATGTCTTTGGACTGTGGGGGGACATAGACACAGGCACGAGGAAAGAGAACATCCAAACTCCATATAAAAAGACCCCCATCAGCCTCAAACCTAGAACCTTCTTGCTGTGAGGTGACAGCATTAACCACTCCATCACCATGCCACCAAGTACAACAATAAGTGCTCGCTTTTAAAAGTGATCTTTATTCTGGAAGTTTCCTTCCTGTTTATCACCACTCCAGACATTTCAGATCAGAAATATCCTACAAGTGCCAAACTAAACTGGCTAGATGGCATTAATTACAACATCATGACATTTATTCTAAGAAGAAAAAAGAAAAAATGCAAAGGAAGAAAAATTTTAGAGCTTGTGACAGTACCACAATGTTTGTGAAGTGACAGCATCCACAGATGGTGGTGATGGTGATTTACTATGATCAGAATATGATAACAATTGATTACTCTCTCTATATCCCGATCCTGATCTCTCTCTCTCTCTCTCAGCTCTAATGCGTAAATGTGTTGTAAGTAATCCGTAGGTGCTAAAGAAGAGCACCTGAGCTGGAGACATTTATTCACAACACATCTGTGAAGGTTCTCAGTCATCCAGGTCATTATAAACCGTAGGTGCTAAAGAAGGCAACTGGACTTGCTTGAAATTCTTGAAGACATTTCACCTCTCATCTGAAAGGCTTCTTCAGTTCTGTCTGACTAGTGGTGAGTTCCAGGTAGTGTGACCAGGGGCTAAGCTGTATTTTAAAATTTCCCTTCAGTGGAAGAGTCGAAACATGTTCCAGCATGACAATGCCCCTGGGCACGAAGCATGGCTTGCCAAGACTGGAGTGGAAGAACTCGTATGTCCTGCACTGAGCCCTAACCTCAACTCCACAGAACACCTTTAGGATGAACTGGAACACTGACTGCACCCCAGATCTCCTCACTTGCCATCATAAATGGCAACTCTTCAGCTGACACTAAATCCCAGCAAGACTGAGCTGGTGTACCGGTATATCCCTGAAGATGCATCTCCACATCATGAGCTTGTGATCTCCTTAAATTTCCAGTGTAACTTGACTCACCACATCACAAGGTACAAGGAAGCTGTGCATCAAGGCTTTTCTGTGTCCTGGCACTCAGGCAGTGGCGTGAACTTCCCCTCGCTGTCTGAACAGCTGAGTCACTGGCTATCTTCAAACAAACACTAAAATCCTACATCTTCACCAAGCACTGGAACTGCACTATATGGCCAAAGATTTGTTGCCACAAAGCTTGAAGCACACAATTCTATCGGATATCTTTGTAAAGCTACGGTCACACTACAGCTTGTGATGCTTTGCGATGGGTTATCAATGAAAGTGAGGCATTTTGGTGGCGATGCATGGCAATATACAGGCGAGCTACGTAAAAGTTGCAGTCACACAGCAGGTGAACACGTGACCATCACCTTTGCGTGCTTGAGCCTGGTGCAGCTCAAGCAGCCATGCTCGCTCACGGAGCGCGTTGTGCATGCTCTTGGGACCCAGTCATTATGGGAAGCACCTGATGCTGATTTGAGCGCAATCAACACGCACATATGAGGATCCTGTTTTCACAGAGACTTTGTGAAGTATCATTATTATCACTGTCACGTTTGTTTCTAGCCCTGTTTATGACTCTGGTTAAATACTCTGCTTTATGACTCTGCTTTTTGTTTTGCTTTTGGTTTCATTTGTGTTTTGTTACTCTGAACTTGCCTCACGTTTTGTTTTTGTAAATATCACGCCTGCTAATAAACACTCTTCCTGCACTTACATCCGTCTACCGCCGCATACCTGACAAAATACTCTGCAAAATCTCTGTGAAAACAGTGTCCTTATATGCGCGTGCTGACTGCACTCAAATCAGCATCAGGTGTTTCCCATAATGACTGGGTACCAAGCGTGTGCACAATGCACTCTGAACGATCCCTGATGTAAATGCACTTTTCAAGCCTTGGGGAGGGTTAGGCTCTGCCGAGCCGCTGTGTTGATGAGGCTCCCACAAGCATCAGGGATATGGATCGAAGACAAATACATCTCAAGAGGCTTGACGAAGTTTCCCTGAGCTTTCCCAAGTATTCCCAAACCCATCTGCGAGTATTCGCTGTGTAGTTTGCCTCTGAAAACATCGCCACCGAATTTCAGTGTAAGCAATGAAACTTTTCGCAACGTTTTTGGCCACTCGCGAGGTGGAGACACACCAAAAAACAACTCACGAAGCTTGCGCCACATTCACTGTGAATTGTACGATTGGTGGCGATGCTACCAATTTTTCATCACCAGGTATTCACAAACCCATCGCAAGCTGTAGTGTGACCAGGGCCTAAGCTGCATTTCAAAATTTCCCTTCAGTAGAAGAAAAGAGTCCAAACATGTTCCAGCATGACAGTGCCCCTGGGCACAAAGCATGGTTTGCCAAGACTGGAGTGGAAGAACTCGTATGTCCTTCACTGAGCCCTAACCTTAACTCCACAGAACACCTTTGGGGTGAACTGGAACACTGACTGCACCCCAGATTTCATCACCTGACATCAGTCCCTGACTTCATTCATGCTACGGTGGCTGAATGAGCACAAATCCCCACAGCGGTAAGCCTTCCCAGAAGAGTGGAGGTTATTATAACAGAAAGTTTGGAATGAGATGTTCAACAAGCACAGATGGGTGTGATGGTCAGGTGTCCAAAAACTTTTCACCGTACAGTTTAGCATTTATTTAAATTTTTTTTTTTAAATCCCACAACCCCACAATCCCCCCACCCATCCAACTGAAAAAAGGTATTCTTTGTGCCTGGCCTGTTGCACGAGAATGAATGAAATGTTTCGAATAAAATGACCTCAAAGTGGATGTTCTGACACCGTGTTATTCCCTGAACAAAAGTAAACGTTCATGCATTTGCCCATAGACCTTAAATTGTTTTTTTTTTTCACTTTATAACCCATTTTACATGATAACAGTGTTATTTCAGCAATACTATGATGCTGCTTGAAATATGTTAATCAGTTTCACTAAACGCATTACGCATGCTATACTGTAAAGATCTGGGTCCGGTTGTTCAGAACATGGTTATCTTTTAACCAATGGTTAAATCACTATGTTAAATATAACCTACTGTTAAACTGTTGTTCAAAACTCTGTTAAAGTTAACCAAGTAGTTAAAGTTAGCACACCTCCCAGCCTCCATTATCTTTTAACCAAGTGGTTATGTAAACATCCAAATGGCGTTCATCTTACAGGCCAACGCTGCTGGCATGTTCTCGATTGTTAAGGTACGCCATCCAAAACAATTCAGACGAGGACCAAATGAAGTTGTACTTTGATACAATGACACAGAACTTCTCTTTTATCTTGTCCATTGTCCTCAGCGCCACCCCTTTTGGGTCCACCTGTCGGGTGATCTCCTGCCACAAAGCTGCCCTCTTCTTATTGGTTCCATCGCTGCTGTGTTTCGAATCTCCTCCACCATTGCTTGTATCAAATTTTCTTTGTCCGGAGAAAAATTCTTGTTTCTCTTCTTTTGTTTCTTCATGGTAGAACGAAAGAGTGAAGCAGACGTAAAATCGGCCATCTTGTCGCAAAGGCGGGCATGGAATTGTGGGATTGTTTTTGACACGGTGTGATGTCATAACCAACTGGTTAGGGCTAAACCAATTGGTTTGCTAATGGTATGGTATGGTTAAATTAGCTTCAAGAAACAATTTTTTTTAACGGCAGGGTAAAATTTTAACGGATTGCTACAGGTTAACCTGCCGTTAAAATAACCATGTTTTGAACAACCCGACCCTGGTCCATATTTAGAACAACACTTTTACAACAACTCTGTCAAAGTTACTGAGCAACACATTTAATCTTTATTATTTGCTCAATATTTCTATTGTCTCATGTGAGATTCTCAAAATGATCTTCGAAGCAAATAAATCACCGAATCAAACAAGTTAATTAGATCAGACTCAAATGTTTAGACAAAATGATTCATTTTAACTGAACAGTGTAATGAAGTTTTGCAATTCAGCCATCATTGTTGTTTTAATAGACTCACTTAAACTGCCCAATCTGTCACTGTAATTATATTTAGCCCTGGGCATGAGATTACGAAACCTCACTAATAAAGTAGAACGTGGTCTTCTTGTAATCCACACTGAGCAAACATTTAATCCACAACATCTCAACCTTGCTGATTTATCAAGGCGATCTTTCAGCCAGATATGCATTTAGTGGATGTACTCTCAGTGTGAGTTGTTCTATCTGCATGCTCATGAAATGTTTGCGTATTCTGCATTTCAGCATACTCCTTTTTTTCCTCCGTTGCATTTTTCATTCATTACGTTCAATACCTCTCATTTGTATTTGACATCAATCAGCATTTCGTGGGCATTGCAAAGTCCCCCTGCAGAGCCCAAATTGTTCAGTGGTTACAGGCTAAGCACGGTCTTCACCAATGGAAAAAGGGAATTCGATGTGCCAAAGTGCTGGGAGAGGACAAAAAACATCCTGGTGAATCTTGGAAGACAGAGTTAAGAAGCCGGCAGTTAGTGTTAATCACAGGTTGTGAGTGCCGGGGAGAGAATGGGCATGCTTAGACAGCTCTGTAGCTGGATGGCTCTCCAAAAGCCACAGCGCAAGAACAACCAACATTTCTTCTTCCCTTTCCACAGAGCTTTCCATTTGCACTCTTTGAAAATGCAAGAGTGGCAGTTTGGAGCCATACGCACTATAAGACAATGTCAACAAGATTGACTACACACTGCTAGGACAAACGCAGAGGTCATCTCAAAGGCAAAGACACAAACAGATGCACGCTAACCTGGCCAACAACAACAAACAAAATCCATTGCCTGTGTTAACTATGAAGCACATGCTTTGCTATGCTTTTTTTCCAAAAGGATTTTAAACTTTACTTAAAAGTAGACGGCCTTTTGATTTCATAAAATCGGTGAAATTTAGGCCCCTCTGAAATTTGGTCATTGTGATATATGTTTATTTCTGTACTATCTAAAAAAAACAGGCCATTCTGGGGCTGGGAAATTATTTAATTTGAGAGGATTCCCGAGCAAATAATGTGCATGAAATCGCTCGCTTTGCACAGTCAAGCAGACTGAGGAAGTCCGTGTGCGTATGCGCAGGTTTACCTTCTTCCACTTCTTTTTCTTCTTCTTTTGGGTTTTACGGCAGCTGGCATCTCGTGTTGCATTACTGCCATCTACAGGTTTACCTTGACCGTGCACTGACAGTTACATCATTCTGTCGCTAAACGAACAG
>JAOANJ010000020.1:26082625-26093546 GCA_026413345.1 Ariopsis seemanni
CTTTTTTCAAACTTTCCTGATTGCTATCAAAACAAACACAACTTCCGGCTTGATTACGTCAGCATTCGAAAGAGGGCACGCGTGTCTTTTGACAATGTTGGCAGATGTCGGTCGCTTGGATTTCCGCTGTACGTTTTACTTCCGTCCTACGATGTCTTGTACAGGTATCGACGAATCTCGTTTACGCCCGTTGTTTTGACATATGGACTGATGTATTACAGAGCATATTTCAAACACTCTTAACTTGCTACAGCAGTGACAAAATAGCAATCAAAAATGCATTCCGATATTTAATAAAATGAGAAATATATATTTAATAATAAAAAATTTGCCTTCAGTTCTCGATTATTATTATTAGGGCTGTCAGTTAACATGATGCAAATTTTCTTTAACGAACGCCGCTATTTTGATGTGTGATTAATGCGTGCACATTCTGCGCCCCCTCTCCTGTAGTTTGGGAAATCAGGAAGTGATGTAGTGTGAGCAAGCGATGGAATGGTTGGTGTAAGTCTTGATAAAGTGCACTTGTACAGAATTAACTTTGTTTTGTTGCTTTCTGACTGCATAACGTGTGTGGGGTTTTTTTAATTATTTTTTTAAAATATGCTTTTAATGGTCCTGGGTGGAGAAAAGATGCGTGTTAAGGTCCGTGTGTGTGTCTAAGCGCACAGGCTGCACGCTGGCGTGGGAATGAGACAGTTTGTTATATTCTGAGAAATTTGCAAGTGATGTATAGGTTTTTTATGAATGCACTGTATAGTTGCCAGTGATTTTTTTTTTTTTTTTTGCATTTTACTGGAAAACATCTTTGAGCTGTGTGCTTTCACAACTGTGTAATAATTTGGGTTTTATATTTTTATCTTCTTGATAGCCACTACTGTTGTCCAGAGTCCACATCAGAGTGCGTTTTAGTTTTATTGTATAATTCGAGGCTGGAAGTTAAGGACCGAACTCGAGGAAAATGTATCATATATAGTTCATGCTGAATTGTCCGAAACCCTCAATTATAAAGTTAACACTGCTGGTTTTTTTTAATAATGGGGAAAAAAATACCCCCATTCAACCTCATCCTTTCTGACCTGGCCACATACATACATGTGCATCAAGCAAGCAGATTTGTTCACGTTCACTTCCACTCCCCAAAACTCGAAAAATATCCCTTGAAGGTACATTTGAGAGCAGATTTAAAAAAAAAAAAAGTGTGATTTAATCATGAGTGAACTATGGACAATGCAATGAATGTGTTAAATATTTTAATCGATTGACAGCCCTTATTATTCAAGGTTTTTTTTTTTTTTTTCTTCCCTCTCTCTCCCGTCAGTTCGTTAGCGGACCTAGATCACTGTACACGTCTTCAAGTATCATGATATATTTGTCATATCGCCCACACTCCCTAACCCAGACATTTCTGAGAGGCCCTACAGAGTGAAACTCCCTCTTGGATTTGATTTTTTTTTTTTTGTCCCCCCCTTTTTTTTTTTTTGATCACTCATGTAAAGTGCCTCATGGCGGTGTGATCGAGTTCAGATGGCATTCCCCTGCACTGGACCTCAATGGCATCTCTGTTCACTTCCAGCCTGTAACACTACAGCCCTCAGCTTCCGCTGTGTATCACACACATGGCTCTGTGTATGTATGTACGTGTGTGCGCGCGCGCGCACGGAGAGCAGACAGCTGTTGCAGCGTTTGGGAGGGCCTCTTGAGCTCCGTCCCACCCCATCCCCTCTCCCACTCCTTTCACACTTGAGATTGCACTTCACTTGGAGTTTGTAGGGCTTGACGTTTGAGAAGTGCACTCCTTCTCCAGGCTTGGACTGGAATGGAGCGTCCGCTGACGGCCCTGGAGCGTCCCGATTCACTGTGTCCTCGGTTTCCCGACTGTGAGGTTTCTTTCAGGGTTAAATTTGTACCCGGATCACTGGAGCGCTTTGCGGTTTTCAGGGTTATGAGCTGCTGTTCCTGTGAAAACGCACCAGCGCTGAGCTGGCCTTGAGCTCCGAGCCGTCTGTTTCGGTTTCTCTATGGACGACTGCTGGAGTGCACTAAAGAGTGGACGAGTGAGCAGCAACAGGTGGCTCCACACTGCGCGCGCTCTGTGCGCTTGTGCTTTGTTCACAATCCGGAGCTTGAGGTAGGGGGTGTGTGTGTGTGTGTGGATATTAGAGTAGTGAATACAGGCTGAGCTGAACTGGAGTACTCTCTCTTTACACTCGTGTGCGTATGGAGAGAAAGAGAGAGTCTGGTATTAATTATGTAAAAAGGAGTGTGTGTGTGCGTGCATGTATCTGAGAGATTGCACAGATGGCAGAAGAGAGATCATGGCTCACTCTTCTTGTCAGGCTTGGCGTCTTTTTTTTTTTTTTTTTTTCTTCCTCCTCCGCATGAGCTAGTGTTTCTGTGACACAGCTAAAATACTCCACATTCCACCCACTTGTACAACACACTTGAAGCAGGGAGGAGAAAAAATCAGCAGCTCTGGTCCCCATGATTTTTCTGTCTGAGAGTCACGCCGAACGCTGAGACGAGGCCGTTGAGTTTGTGTCTTGTCTTGAGTTATCGGTTTGTGTGTAGCTGTGACGCTGACCCACTGCTGGTCTCGGCTATTAACTTTGTGTGTGTGAGAGAGAGCGAGAGAGAGAACAACTTCGGGTTGTACGTCCTTGCTTTTAGTGTCCAGCAGGACTGGGTGTGTGTGGGGGGGAAGGGAGGGAGTTTGTCTCTTCTCGTACCCTTGTGCATACTGATAGACTTTATATCTCTCTCTCTCTCTCTCGGACACATTCCCTCGAACACAGCTCTCTCTGTCTGTCTTGGTCTCTCTCACTGTCTGCCTTTAGCACACGGTTACTGTTTCTCTTTCTTACTGTCTGTCTTGTCACACTGTCCCTGTTTCTTTCTCTCTCTCTCTCTCTCTCTCGCTATGTCTTTATCACACTGTCCCTCTGTCTGTCTCTCTCACACACATGGTCTTCGTCACACTTTCTTTTTCTCTCATGCGTCTGTCTCTCTCTCACGGTGTCTATCACACGATCACTCTGTTTCTCAGTGTTTTGTGTCTCTTTCTGTCTGTCGGTCTCCCTCTCTCTCCTACTGTCACACTGTTTCTCTCAATGGCAGTCTTTTTTTTTTTTTTAAACCCCCCCCCGTCTTTCTCTAGACATTATCTCGCTCACTGACACAGTCCGTCAAACACAGCTCTGTGTCTGTCTCTCTCTCGCGCGCTGTCTCTCGTGTGCGCGCGCACTCTCTTCCTCCCTCCATGTCTGTGTCTTATCACACTGTCTTTCTTACTATCTCTGTCTTTCACATGGTCTCTCCCTCCATGTCTGTCTTTATCATGCTGTCTGTCACTCTGTTTCTCTTTCAACGTCTGTCTCTCTCTTGCACTGTCTCACACTTTCTCTCTTACCATGTTTGTCTTTTCACACCGTCACTTACTCTCTCGCGCTGTGTCTCTCCTGCTGCGTCTTTATGACATTGTCTCTGTTACTGTTTCAATGTCTGTCTCTCTCTTTGTGTCTTCCTGTCTCTCTTTCATGGTCTGTGCTTCTCACTCAGTGTTGCTCACTCTGTGTGCCTCTCTCTCTCTCAATGTCTCTCGTCTACTGTCTGTCACACTGTTTCTCTCCAATGTCTGTCTTTTTTTTCTTTCTATCTCTCTCTGTCTTGTGTGTGATCAGATCTCGAGGTGCATTGTGGAGACGCTCGAGCGAGTCAGAGAGGTCTCTGTTTTGGTCAGACCACAATACACGCATATCTAATGCCGCTAATTTTGAGATGCCTGAAATCTTCTGGCAAGTGAGCTGCTCGTCATTTTAGCGCGACTATCAGCAGCAGAGAGCTTTCGATGAAGAGGACGAAAGTGTCCTCCAGAAATATCTCGACAGCTTCATACTTTGATGTGCACAGCAGTGCCACGTTTTCCACAGCCCTTCCAAGAACTACTAATTTTTTTTAACAAGGATTTTCTTCTACAAGCGGGAGAAAAATGGATCCCTTCTGAATAACGGTGTAGTCAGTGTCAATGAAGGTACTCATGTTCTGACATTACTCTCAAAAGTTCTAATATATCGCAATAGCAGCAGCATCACCACATTGCTCAGCCTGAGTCTGACTACATGGAGGGTCCTGGAGCAAAGAGAAATCTGTGGATGGGCAAAATTGTCCCGGTGTGTTCATCTTTTTAAAACCGGAAGGCAGAAGAAGAAGAAGAAAAAAAAAAGAGACCAACAAAGATTTGACGTTCCTTACAGCGCAGGACTTTAACTTTGCCTGTAGGTTTGTGTGTGTGGAGGGGGGTGGCTTTAAATTCTTCAACTTGGTTCCCATAAAACGTTGCATCATTAAAGTGGCCTGCGGAAAATTATTTCTTTTGATTCGTTTTTGCTTTTCCACCTGGGACAGTAAGATCCAACATTACAAGATCAGAAAGACGCATAGTTCGTTTCTTCATCGCCCGAAGCAGAGAGAACTCAGGAGAGGGATTTTTGTGTCTCAGGCTGCGTTATCCTGGAGCTGGAAGATATGAGAGGTTTGTTTTCAGCCAGCCTCAGCAGACAAATAACACTAATGATGTTATTTCATAGCCACGAGAACATTCCAGAGCTCCGTTCCCAGAAAAGACCATTTTGGGACATGATGTTTCCTGATTCCTGGGTCATTAGGACACTTTTTCACAAGGTCAGCTTCACATTCAGGAAACGAGAGAAGAGTTTAATAATTGGCTGATTCTGGAACAGTCCGAGAGCTGAACCATTATGGACTGAGGGTGGAGAAGTTCGTTCGTTTATTTTGCTGTGTACATAACAATCAAAGACGGGTGGGGTGTTTTTTTTTTTTTTTTTGGGAGAGCAGTAGGACTATAAGCCACATACAGATTTAAACTGCTGTTTGTATAGCCTGCGCACCACTAGGATGCAATTTGTTTCTGGAATCATCAGCATGCTTGCTATATAGACATCTATGAGGGATAAGAACATTTAAGAACCATCTGTGAAATTGAACCCTTTTTTGACAAATTACCTGTAAATCTGTCGTCTTAATTTTGTGTTTGGGGTTATTTCTTACACCCATACTTCCAATCATGGTTTTTTAAAACACAATTTTTTATCCATCCATCCATCCATCCAGCCATGCCTCATTCCCTCACGCCAGCCATGCCTCATTCCATGCATCCTTCCCTCATTCCATCCCCTCCACCCGTCCTTCCCTCCCTCCCTCCATCTAGCCATGCCTCATTGCCTCACTCATCCCTCATTCCATCCATCCTTGCCTCAGTCCCTCACGCCAGCCATGCCTCATTCCATCCCATCCATCCCTCATTCCAGCCAGCCAGACATGCCTCGTTCCCTCATTCCAGCTAGCCAGCCATGCCTCAGTCCCTCACTCATCCCTCGTTCCATCCATGCCTCAGTCCCTCACTCATCCCTTGTTCCATCCATCCTTCATTCCATCAATCATTCCCTCCAGCCAGCCAGCCAGCCATCCCTCATTCCATCTATCCTTCCCTCGTTCCCTCACGCCAGCCATGCCTCATTCCCTCACTCACTCCATCCATCCATGCCTCATTCTTTCAGTTTTCTATATTTCTTGCACTGATAGAAAACACCAACTGGAAACATATTTCAAGTGATCCACTAATCTTCAGCTGTGCTGGCTTGGGACGTGTTATTCTACAGCAGGCTGCCTTCACGAACTGATCCACAAACAGTTTCTTAGCCAATAACATTTACCCAGACATGCCATAAATGGGTAATGATGCCTCAGGTGGGAGTATGACTAGGCTACTTTAGCCAGAAATAGAATAACTTGTGCACATTGCATGAGTTGACAGGTCTTTTAAAAAAAAAAAAAAGAAGTTTTTATATACAAACTGTGACTGGAAGTTACATGTTTTTAGTTATGAATAAAAAAGGAATCGCTTTTTGCTCAGACTGTAAGGAAATGAGAATTTGACTGAGTTTGCCACATGTATCCGATGTTCTTTGCCTGCTCAGCTCCTCCCAGGGTAAGCAAATTGCTATGTGCCTTTCCAAGTATAGTTCCTGGCCAAAGCAAGACATTTTATTCAGTTGACCGGCACTACCTATATGTGGAAAGCTAATGTTTTATTTGGAAGCCCATTTTGTCTTTGTGAAGTTACCGGTATGGGTATTTAGTCGTCTGATTACACGTGGGTCATGACGTTGACCTGCTGGAGCATATCATAAACCTAATATTTTAATGAACTGAAGTGTTATCCACCTTTTATACAAACCTGCTTTTCCTTACTGTTGAGATGGACATGGTAGCAGGGAGAGGGAAAAAAAAACACCTTTTTTTTCTTTAACTTTTTCCACATGCTTCTGCTCCTGGTTGCACCCTTTGGTGGTTTGGTGTCAGTCTTGCAAATGTTGTGGGTCTCCTTGTCCTTATTTTAATCCTCTGCTTACTCATGTAACCAGACATCACTTTTCCACAGCTCTCTCTTTCTCTCACTCTTTTGTGTCACTTCCTGCTCCTTCCAGCAAGGGACGCACTTTCATTGGTCAGTACCTGGCTCATATGGGGATTTCTAGGCGGAGGTTAAAAAAGGCGGGGTCCGTAACACAGGAGCCCTCCACTCCCCTAAAGAGGTCTGTATAACTCACCAGCTTTTCATCTCATTGGTAGAAGTTCCTCCTTCTGCTGTCTAGATTAGCTCGAAGGAATAACTTTTACTTTCAACTAATCTTTTTGTCTCTGAACTAACCATGACATCACATGGTGCCACTTTTTAACACCGGTCTTGACAAACGAGGGTCTTTTTAATGTCCTGATTTCGTGCAGAGTTTAGTTTCAACCCTAATTGGACAGTTAAGCCGACAGGTGCAACTGTAAACTGCATGGATTAGGGCCTGACTGATAAATCGGCGTGCTGATATTATCAGATGACGTGAACTAATTGCCGATATTGTGTGTATTATATACGATTGCAATGCTGGCCTTCTTTTGTCTATGTGGTTCAAAATGGATTTTTTTTTTCCCCTTGTACATTTAGGCCTGTTTGACTTTTTGTAATATGCACAATATTTTAAAACATTTTCTTTTTGACTGGAAACGTGGGGTTTTTTTGGCTTGTTTTTGAGGGACAGGTATCGCCTGATAACACCAGTCATCAGAAATCACAGACCTTTATGATTTTAATTGGTTTCGGTGCCAAAAATTCTTTATCAGTGGGGCTGTAGTGAGTATGGACTCGAACTAAACTCTGCATAATTGTACATCCACCTGGGTTTGTTTATATATAATATAATTTATATATTTGAATTTATTTGGTTGAGCATATTGACTCATGTAGTTATCCAAATATTGCATTACTATCTTATCTGCTTAACGTCTGTGCAGAATGTATTCTATATTTGAATATACAATATAATGTTTTAGATACAGTATTTTGGTGGTTAAAGGCAAAAATGATGCAGTGAAATGGCTGAGAAAGGCTTTAAGGCAGATAAAACCTGCTGTAGCATTAATTTTTGGTACAGGAGTACAATGTAATGACACTAGGATGTACTCCTCATTTCTGGAAATAAATTTACCAGTACAAAAGTTCCAGACCCCCTGTCCTACAATCTTATCTACAGGTTTTTCAGCATTTAATGCAATTGCATTGTGGGATATACTGTAGTAAAAATGAAGCACAATCAGGAATTCAATTAAAGTAGTCTACTGTCCAGGCATCGCTTGCAAACTTCAAATATTCATCTTTTTATGCAGCATTTGGGAGGGGTTTTCAAACACTATCTAATGTCTAAAAGAAAATAGAATTTATTAGCAGTAATAAGCCTGTTGCCAAATTTACGTCCAGGATATCATCAATCTTAACAGGTTGCACAATATAAACAGTGACCTGTAACCAAAAGGGAATAAATAATCGGGGGGGGATAAAGGATCACAAAGACAGTGTGAGTAGGTTTGAATCACAGAAATTGTTTTCTGCTTGGTGTTGCGTCCCTTTTTTGCCTCCCCAAACTGAAAATCAACCGAGTTTCTCTAATCAGCTTCGATGTTGACTTTTTCTGATGGATGTTAAGTCAGAGAGGCTCGCAGTCACATTACAGGAACCTTCTAAAACATCTCAGAAAGAGAGACAAAAAGAGGGAGCAAGATTATGAAATATATATATTTTTTTAGTAAGTAGCCCATTTCCTTTTCCAAAAGAGGGCTCTACTTTTATACCAGGATGAATCTAATTTATACACGAATTACGTAAATCAGATTTTGAAACCATAATCTCTGATTAAAGCACTGACCTGAGGGTTGCTTGGTACTTTTTAAATTTGGTGAATCCATCAATTGTAATTTTTTATTTATTTTTTTTGAGTGAAAATTGCCATAAAAATTTCCTTTGAGAAGAAACTCCAAAATCCACCTCATATATTCCATTGTGTTATAAATTTAAACCACCTCAACGGCAAGATTAAATTTAACTTCAGACTAAACTTCAGTTAGAGATGAAAGTAATGTAGCAGGAGGATTTAAGTTCATTTTAATTTTCCCTAAAAAAAAAACTTCAATCGGGATTAAAAATGATTTAAATACAATTCAGTTTATTTTAAACAAGGTTTCAACTTTGAACTCAACCCAGTCTATTGTTAAATTGTATGTCTGAGGGTGTGTGTGTGTGTCTCGGTGGGTGTGTGTGAGGGTGTATGTGTGTACAGCCTCTGTGAACCTTTATGGAAACTGAAGTGTTTTGAGATGTGCGACTCAGACTGTCTGATCAGATTTTCAGTGTTTTCTTGGGTTTTTTTTTTTTCTTTCCTTTTTTCTTCCCCATCCAGCCCCAGCGTGTCTCCCGCAGACTCGCCTCCTCAGGAAAACCAGAGAGCACAGAACCACACTGAGGGAACAGGACGGATTAAGTGAGTATCGTGTCTCTCTTTCTCACTCAGTTGGAGATTGTATTTGTCTTTATTATACTATTGTGAAAGTGGGGGGTAAAAAAAAAAAAAAGTTAGGCATTAAAATATGTGCTTGGAAAATTTATTAAGGGATTGGAGTGAAATATTTTTAAGTCAGGTTTTCAACAGGAATTTGCTCTGATTGTGGTTTTAATGTGTAAAATATTGTTGAATAGATTGGGAGTGTGTGTGTTGGTGTTTAAAAAATAATGATGTGTGTACAGGGAATCACCTATAATCTGTATTACGATTATAGAAATTAGAATTATTATTTAGGGATTTACAGTACTCTCAGTAATGGTTTAGTCACCGGACCTGAACTGTGTTGTTATACAGAATAATTAATATTCTTGTCCAATGTTTATTGTGAAAGCCAGGATATTTAGGACTCGGCGGTGATGCATTAAGACGATTTGTAATTTTATCCTTTTTTTTTTTTTTTAAATATATGAACACCTTACCTTCTGTGTATCTTCCCTGTAGTCTTTCTTGACTCCTTACACTTTGTTTCTGCTAAGTGTCTGCGTCTGTTTCTTTCTCTGCCTCGATATCCCTAATGTTTGGCTCGGTTCCTAATCTTTCTCCTCACTACTGTGGCTTCCAACATTCTCCCTCCCTCTTTCTCTTCTTTCCTTCTTTCCTCAGCCTGCAAGAGGCAGACTCTGTTTGGTGAGTAGCTGCTACACAGCCAAAGAATGCAGCCTTCAGTTGCTACCAGTCTAAACCATGAGTCATTTTGGGAGCGGGAGGGGGAGTGTTCGCTGTGTTGGTTCTGTTTCGTTAGTCAGGCGACGTATAGTAATAATAGTTCAGTATTACCAAAAAGATGACTCTTTCTTTCATGCGTGTCCTGTTCACGTCTTTTCCGATAACGGTCTAATCACTCTCACGTTCCCGTTTGCATCGTGTCTCATCTTCACTTCCTTGATCTTCCTTGTAATGGATGTGTGAAGGGTTTTGTTTTTTGTCCCCTTTGGAACTGTTATGATAAATCAATTCTCCCAAAATGATTCAGTTGGTCTGGTATGTTTTATGAATGAACTGAATTTCGAAATGTCTTTTTATAATTTATCATTACCAAGACAAAGCACTGAAGAAAGCACACAGTGCAGGATGAACTGAGTGGAATTCCTTGGTCAGGAAGACACAGCTTCTCCTCTTCGTCTCCATATTAGTTCACGTGGAGGAGCGATCCTAAATTAGTGTTTATCCTAAAGACCAGGGGTGTCCCAAATAAAATTTGCAAGGTCCAGCTACATAAAATTTTCTTTTTATAGAAAGGACCGGATAAGCAACTAACATATGACTGACTAGCAACAACTTTTTGCATTTTAATGCTTAACCATACCGTAAATGGCCTAGTTTGTATGATTTTTATCAAGAAGACCTCAATTTGAAGTGTTTTTGGCTATAGCCATGGAGCCTGAACAGGTTAGATACCTGTTTTGAAGGAGAGAATAAACGCATACTTCTGTCTAGTCATCCTTAAACTTTTTTTTTTTTTATCATATCCTCCCCGAGTAATAAGCTCGACTATATACGATATAAATTAATCCTCAGTGATCAGACCAGAGCAGGTAAATGAAGTGGGGATGAAGAAAAAAAAATCTGTCAAAGTCTGAAACTCCAATTGTTCAGCTAAATGCACTCTCAGAAAGTAAAGTCCATTATCTTTTTCATGGTGCGTTTTCCATCAAATCCTGTGCTCTGATTGGCTGGCGAGCGGGTCCGTATCCTACAATACGGACCCCAGTTATGGACCCCGGTTACGGACCTCTGGTGACTCGCTCGTTCACAACAACAGACATAGTATCATTTTTTGTCAACATTTATCTTTTTTATAATATTTATTTATAAGATTTTTATCAGAAATCTTATACATTTTTGCAAGCATTTCTCAGGAGAATAGCATTAATTTTGCAGCATGGATAGCGATAACGACAGTCTTCACAGCGAAAGCGAGTTTTACTACCCTGAGGAAGAAGAAATAAAAGAAA
>JAOANJ010000020.1:26511143-26525107 GCA_026413345.1 Ariopsis seemanni
TTGGATGGAAGAAAGAGAGACCAAATAAGTGATGTAAAATCCATTTTAAGAATCTTTGATCATCCAAAATTTTACCGAGGTTGGAAATTATGAACTAGGTTAAAATTTTTAACCCAGGTAAAAAAAAAAACCCACCTAGGTTGAAATTTTTTGGCCTGTAACATACGCATGGTGGCATGTGATGGACTGGTGTCCTATCAAGGGTGTATTCCTGCTTCCTGCCCAGTTTTCCCTGCACCTCTGACTAAGACTTACTAAAGATGAATGAATTAATCAACTGCTGGACATCTCAGTGCAGGGTTTATATTGAAAAGCAGATGAAGACTAAGCAAGAAAAAGACTCATGGTAAGCCATGTGTTAAAGGGGCTACTTACAGGCCATAGGCGGAGTTTAAATCCAGGCTGGTGATTTGCTGAGGTGGCTCTCCGTCAACCCATAGCAACTGGATAACAAGTTTGGCTTGGTAACCAGGGGGCATCCATATCATGCGATCTTTTACCCTGAGAAGGATATCAGTTGTTAAATATTTAAAATTAATGGTGAGGTTCCTCCACTGTTGAATATGGACTAAGTTTGAAACTGTCTAAAGCTTTGCCCTTCTTGACAGGAGAGCATGGGTTTCAATCCCAATAATGCCGCACCCATTTATAGCTGTGAGTCCCAGATACCAAGATAATTGTCCCTGCTTTCTGGGAGGAAAAACGATGTCCTTGTTTCTCTTTCCCACTGTCAATTAGTGTGACATTAGCCAATCACAGGCACTTAAAAAGGAGGGCATGTAAGAGCTTCATCCTTGGTTTGTATCTATCATGTGATAGGGTAATGGGGATGGGAAGTGGCAACTAAATTGGGAGAACATTCCAGTTAACATGCTACCGCTCATAAAAGGTTAGGTGAGTTGTCACTCACTTTAGGCAGGGGATGCTGTCTCTCACACTATCCGGAGTGTTACTGCGCGGGCTGGGTGGCTGGGGCGAGTGAGTGCCCACATCTGTTACACACACTGTATTTTCTGTATCTGATGGTGAAATGACATCCTCCATGTCACACTGCAGACGCACCTCCAGAGCCTAAACGAACAAAAACACACATGTAGAAATTTAATCCCAAATCAGAAAAAGTCGGGACGGTATGTTGAAATTGAAATTAAAACTGAAAACAATTATTTGTAAATAGTCTTTGACTTTACTACACTCAAAATAATACAACAGTACATTATTTGATGTTTTACTTCATGATTTAAAAAAAATAAACACATTTCAATTTTGATTCTTACAACAAATTTAAAAAAAAACCTGGGACAGTAAAGAATTTATCACTTTGTAATATTACCATTCCTTCTCACAATACTTAAAAGATGTTAAGATAGTTAAGTGATGAAGCGTTTCAGGTGTTATTTTGTCCCATTCTTCCTGAACAGATCTTAAGGTGTGCAGCAGTTCAGACACCCTTTTCTCCCACAGCCCTGCCTTTGTAATGTGTGCAGAATGTAGTTTTGCATTGTCTTGTTGAAATCTCCTGTTGAACTCAGCAACGCTTCTGGACACAGTTAACATAAGACTTCCTTTTTTGAACAGGAAATGTTTAACTGGCATTTGTGGACGTAACTCCGTATTGTAGTGCTTGACAAAGGTTTGCCAAAGTAACCCTGAGCCCATGTGGTTATATCAGCTATAGATGAATGATGGTTCTTGATGCAGTCCCGTCTGAGAGATCAGAGATCACGGGTGTTCAGCTTTGGCTTGTGCCCTTGCCCTTTAAGCACTGAAATTCCTCCAGATTCCTTGAATCGTTTAATGATATTATGCACAGTAGCGGGGAAACTATCCAAACTCCTTTCTATCTTTCTTTGAGGAACTTTATTTTTCAAAATTTTAATATTTTTAAAAATTAATTTGTTAACAAACAGGAGAGCCTTCGCCCGTCTTTGCTCCTCAAAGACTAGGCTTTTCCTGGTTACTGATTTTGAACCAAATCATGATTACAATCACCTGTTGACATCACCTGTTTCAAATCACGTCACTATTTAATTGTTTTCCCTCATTACTAGCCCTAAATTGCCCCATGCCAACTTTTTTTGGAATGTGTTACAGGCCTGAAACACAGGAATGGATGTACAGTAGATTAAAAAATTAAATGGACGAGACAAAACATGAAATATCTTGGGTTCAAACAGTCTGCAGTGAAATACAATTAAAAAAAATTAGAAATCACTGCTTTCTTTTTTGGTTTGCATTTGCAATACCATCCCAGTTTTTTTTTCTGATTTAGGGTTGTTTCAAGATGCAGTGCATTAAACAAGAATTGTACAGGTTAGCAAAGTTCTGAAATGACATGTTCTTGAAAGAGACAGAAATCTTTTATTAGTTGTTTAATTTCATCAGTGTAAGGTACGAACACACACACAAACACACACACACACAGTTTGAGCAACATTGCCTGCTTCATGCAAATCTAGACTTTATCCACACACACAGTCTCACCGTGATAGTAGTGTTGGTATCATGTTTGCTGAAGCGGTACAATATGACATGGGCACTGATGCCCACCACACAGAAGATGCGGCTTTGGGGACACCAGCTGACCATCTGCACTGCGTAGGGGTCCTCCTCCACCAGCTCAGCACTGCGCCCCCCCTCACTGCCCTTGGCCTTCTCAAACACCTTCGACGTCTTCAGCTTGTACAGCATCTGCAGAGTGACTGACCAAAGCAGAAGTCATTAATATGGCTTTGTCATCATCTACTGTGATTGGTTGCTGATTTAAATATAATAATTAAGTGTGTGGAGCTGTTTCAGGTCAGAGAGATAACTTTGAATTATTTTAATAAACGGGTAAATGTAGTATCGTCAAAATAATGCCTTAGTGCTCTCACATGAACCAAATTGCTTTGGTTCTTAGATAGTCTTACATACACTGTAGAATGTTTTATAAAAATTTTGCTGTTGTTGGTTTTGTAAGAAGAACTTTCTTAAAAGGTCTGAAACGGACCTCTAAGTGTGAGTATTTGACTACCAGCCAGAGGTGGCATTGTACATTTAAAGGGTAAGGCACTTACTGGCTGTGGCGTCCCAAAACTTTATCGATCCGTCTGCATGTCTGCGCAAAGGCAATAAAGAGTAGAACAAAGAGTAAGTGAACAAGCTGGAATGTATCCTGGTCGGTCTCGGATAGCAAGGGGACAAAAAGATAGGCAGAAAGGGAGAAAGAGGCTGCGCAGCATGCAAGGTCGATATCACTATTGAATTAAAGCTGTCAAATGCGATCCATTTACCAATAAAGCAAACTGGGAGGGCACGTTATTGACTTCATATGAAAAGAAACAGAATCCACAGACAGTTAGAATCAGGCTATTTCTTACCACAGAGGGTTTATGTGTGTGGTGAGTCACATTAATTGTAATTAGAGCACCATGTACATAAATAAACAAATATTTCTCTTCATAGTTAATATTGTATATATTGGTTAGCTGGTGTACACACACACACACACACACACACACACACACACACACACACTTACCCTGTGATAATAATTTCTGGATATGTTTGAGAACCGAGTGTCCATGTACCACCACTCACTGGCCACTCCTGACAAGTAAAACACAAGAAATGTGAAAAGCAGTGTACGTAATTATGATCATTATCAAGAGCCACCTCTCACCACAGCACCCCAGTGTTTGAAATAATGACAACACAGTCATACAGTGTTGTGTAATTACAAACAAATTTCAAAACCCAGCTTGTTATTTCAAGCTTCAAGGCAGATAAAAAATACTGAGACTATAATCAGCAACTGATTATACTGACGTTAACCCTTTCAGACCAATAGCAGTTTAGTTTAAGGTTCTTGGGCACATTTAAGTAAGTGTTGTCTCTCTTCACACCTGTTAGATGCTTAACATGTTTCTCTGAACATTTTACCAATGTAAAAATCTGTACGTATTATATAATTAAATATTATAGCAAAATTACATTTTTTGGAAGCATTTCAAATCTTAAAACCAGAGGGGAACCGTCAGGGCCGTCTAGGCATTCAGAGAAGGCCCAAACATATCAGCATTTCAAATGTTATCTTTAATTGCTTTCATTCTTTCATAATTTCATGATAATTTTTCTCTTCTAATTCTAATTTGGCCTCATTTTCCATCAAAATTGCTTCCGGAATGAAAGGGTTCTCATCCTAAAAACATTAAAATAAAGTTATCCAATGAGATTTTTTTGTTTGTTGTCTCTAGGCTGAGAAGAGTTTAGAGCTGGCTCTCTCATTGGTTAGGACTTAGTTAGGCAGTGTATGTTTATGTAGTAACTGACAGCTGAATTAACCAATCAGATTTTGATTTATAGTGGGAGGGACCAAAAATTTATCATCCTAGACTTTCTCGAAGGCCAACGCTAGCTTAACCATGAGTCGGTGCCGTCAGCGCAACAGTGAATATATTACTAGATATTACTGTATATTCTGTGTTGTACAGTATATTACTATATTAACACTTGTGCAATAACATACTAATACAATATTTATCTATGTGCAATACTCATGTACTTTATCATGTATATAATCTTACGCCTTCATTTGTACATATTACCTCAATAATTCTGTTTTATCTCAATAATTCTGTTCTACCTCAATTTTACTGTGTATATTTGTGTTTGTATTACTTTTTTATTGAAGTACTTTTATAAATACTTTTATACTTTAGTAATTTTAATTGAGCATCTGCTGGCTTGTTCCAAACGATATCTCACTGTACTTGTACAGTGACAATAAAGGCATCTTGTACCTTATATCTTGCAGTCACCTTCCAGCCAGTGTAGCATTCATCAGTAGTGTTAGCGAATGCTAATAAAGCAGTCAAGCCAGTGCTCTCGAGAGCAAGTAGCACAGGCTAACGACCGAGAAACTAAGATTTCTGTCTCTAGACTCTTCTTCCACGCTGCACGCTCGCGACAGTATTTTTCACTCAGACTGAAGTATTCATTTCCCTCTGTAATTTCTTTAGTTACTTTTAAAATCAACATCGACAACTACACACAACGGAGCGACCTGGCACCCTGCCGCTAATCCCTTGCAAAATCCTTTGCCCTGTTGCTTTGTTGGTGTCTGGCTGAGTTTTGGCTGAGCTCAAGTCCCAGGTCTAATAGTATCAGTTTGTCACTGATTTATACTGTATATATAATTACAGATACACTTACTGTATACCGTAGTGCTGCTGAATGCTCGATTCTGATTGGTCAGATGGTATTGATGAATTTTGTAGAAAATGTATGTCCAGCAGCAAGGTTTATATTAATAATCTTGTTCTATCAGACGATCATTTATAAAAACTAGTAAAAATTTACACAGGGAGCTGTAGAGCGGATGCGCCACACAAACTGATTTAAAAATCTGTGTAATCATTGATGGTGAAATTCTCTGTAAGGACATGTTTATTTAACATTTATGGATGGAGGGTTCAGTGTCAGAGCTTTGTAACAGTCAGAGGTAAAGCTGTAACTTCAATACAGAAGGCTTTCCAGTTTCTCAGTAACATGACAAGCTGCATTTTTTGCATTTTTAAACTTTGACATGGTTTAAAAAAAAGAAAAAAAGGAAGCGAGTGTAGTGATGGAACAGTGTACACCTGTGTGTACGTACCTCCTACAATACAAACAACCTGCTCCAACAGTAACTAACCTGTTTTGCTGTCACTGCTGTGATATTACAGGAAAATCAACTTCGGTATGCTATCAGTTAAATTAAATTGGTGCAAATCTCAATAATATATAAATAGGAATGTAATGATAGATCATGCGATGGCAAATCACGATACAAGTTTGTGACGATTCGAATCAGTGAAATAAAAAATGAACCAACTGTGATTATCCGTCTGGATAATATTTTGAGTTTTCCTAGCTGTAATCATATTACGTAGACATTATTCTATCCACATTCACTGGATATGAGCAATTGTGCGCTCTGATTGGCTACTCTACTCTACTACTAGGCTATCAGCTCATATATCGTGAGTAGAGAAAAACAAAATGGCGGAGCGTGTTGCCGAACCAACCGAGGATGAAATGAAAACTACATGAAAACAAAAAACCCCAAAATACCAAAAAAAACCCCAACAAAATATGGAATAAAAGTATTTGATGGTAAGAACATATCTTTCAAGAATGATTATAATTGCATTTTTCACAAATTGCTCCTGTCATTTCGCTGGTTTGTTTACATTCTAAGCGGAAATAATTTTGTCGGACGTTTTGTATAAAGTTTTTATTTATTAAATTTGCAAAAATAAAAATAAAAATGCTGTATTTCTAAAAAATCCAGTGAACGTGGACAAAATAAAACAGTTATTTCACTCAATCTCGTCGTACATTCACTGGATATGAACAATCGTGCGCTCTGTTGTTTTTTAGATGGTTTTTTTTTTTAATCATCTAAAACAATCTAAACTTTTATTAAGAAAAGGCCTATTTGTTATTCACTTTTTTCATTTTTAATCCAAGGAATATTTTAGTTAATAGGCTATTCTATTTTATTTCAACCTTTACAAATTTGGGAAAATAATTACTGTGAGCTATTAAATTTTTAATTTTTTTTTAAAAAAATTTGACAAAAGGAACATTTACGGCGATAAATAACAGGAAACGACTGTAAATGTTGCATTTTTTTGGTAGTAAAATTTTCTTCATCTAATTTTTCTTTTCAAAAATATCCTGGGAAAATCTAATCGTGAACCCAATATCGTGACTCGAATCAAAAATTGGGTGAATCATTACATGCCTACATAGAAATGTTTATGTATATTACTCAATAAACTGCTTTCTTGAAAAGGAATAGCCTTTAAATATGTACCAATAAATAAATAAATAAATAAATAAATAAATTCTTCTTTCAGCTACAACCAAAATTAAACCCTAGTGCACTGTTTCCCAATTTGGTGCTCAAGCCCCTTACGGTCTACATTTTTGGCTTCTTCCTGCTCAAAAACACACCAAAAGCAAGTATTTAGTGTTCTTGGTGGCTTGGTTTAGTTGTTTTATGACAGAACAAAAGTGTGGATCGTCCAATGGGGCCAAAGAAACCTGCTTGAGCAGCACTGTTCTAGTAAAATGTGATGAATAAAATGGAAGTGGTAAAGATCTTTTAAACAGGGGAAAACTCTGATTAAGAACACAACCGGTAGTTTATCTGAATGATACAAAACGTCTTCGTGTTACCCTACCGAAAGTCACAAATGCGTCAACTATAGCAACCGTAAAAGAGTGATTCATGACATGAAAGTAGAGAGAGAGAGAGAGAGAGAGAGAGAGAGAGAAGCGATGCAAGAGAGACCATGAGATACCCAGGTGGTTGGGGAAGTCGAGGAAGAGAAAAATAGAAAAGGAGACATACATGAGAGAGCGAAAGAAACAAACAGAGCGAGACTGATACTGAGAATTCGTCTCACTGATTGGAGCTGTGGTCTATTTCCAGAGCCGCTCTGACCTCCTTAAAGTTGAAACAGATCACAGGACAGCTTCAGAAAAAGCATTACATGGACAGAAATCTACACAATGCTATTTATAGCTAGCAGTCTCTGTGTTTATGTGTGCGCCTGGGCCTGTGCCTAAAGATGGAAGGATGATGAAGTGCTGCCAGAAAGCAGCACAAAAATTCATCTGGCTTCTTCCAAGTGGGGTTTGTGACCAATAGGCTGGAGGGTCACCATTTTATAATTACTTTTTAATGACATTACAAGTGTTTAAATTAATATTTAGTTATTAGAGTTACAAGGCTAACTGACCACCTGGATTGGTATAATAAGAATGCATAGTATAATATAAATAATTTTGCAAAAAATTTGGTATGGATTATGTCAACATTTTTAACTCTACCGATACAAAAATGTTTCCACGTTTCAGCATAATATAACAGTTTTGCATTCTGTTTTTAGAAAATTCATTCATACTGATGGGATGGTGCCTACACTAACTGTCCACCTGCATGCAATTATCCAAAAAAATAATAATAATTCACATACAGGTCAAAAGCTTCAGTTAATGTTCACATCAAACATCAGAGTAAAGAAAAATTGCAATGTCTGCAACTTTGATCGCGGCAGATTGAACGCTGGTGCCAGACGGACTGGTTTGAGTGTTTCAGAAACCGCTGATCTCCTGGGATTTTCACACAAAACAGTCTTTAGAGTTTGCACAGAATGGTGCAAAAAACAAGAGAGGTTAGATGGAAATGACCAGATTGGTTCAAGCTGCCAGGAAGGATATAGTAACTCAATGAATCACTCTTTGCAACCGTGTTAAACAGAAAAGCATCTCAGCATGCACAAAACATCCAACACTGAGGTGGATGGGTTACAATAGCAGAAGACCTCACTGGGTTCCACTCCTGTCAGTGAAGAACAGGAATGAGAGGCTATGATATGGGCTTTTGCTGTTGTTGTTGTTGTGCATCCACCTAAAAGTTTCACATGCGTTCTGAGATTATTTTCTGCTCACCATTGTTGTAAAGAGTGCTTATTTGAGGTTTTGGTTTTGAAAAATTTGAATTTTCTTTCTTGTCAGCTCAGACCAGTCTGGTTCCATCTACTCGCAGGATGTTTTTTGTTTTTCCCACCATTCTGTGTAAACTCTAGACACGGTTGTGTGTGAAAACCCCCAGGAGATGAGCAGTTTCTGAAATACTCAAACCAGCCCGTCTGGCACCGACAACCACGCCATGGTTAAACTTGCAGCGATTGCACTTTTGCCCCATTCTGGTGTTTGATGTGGACATTAACTAAAGCGCTTGCTTTGTATCCGCACGATTTTATGGATTGTGTTGCTGCCATACGATTGGCCGTGTGGACGACGGCATGAACGTGCAGGTCTACAGATGTTCCTAAAAAAGTGGATGGTGCATAACGTGTCTAATATTTAACAGGTAATCTGTGTTGATAAATGAAATCTGTGTTGTGTTTCTAGGGGTGTCTGAATTTTTTTTTTTTTTTAACCGCTCTTGTTTTACATTGCACAGGATGTCAGGAACCAATCAGAATACGAATATTGAACAAAATCCACAGAAAGATGATGATGATGATGATGGACAGAAACAGCGGCTGAGAAAATACTTAGAGCATGAAGGTGAAAATGTAAAGCATATGTTGTGAATAATAAATACAAAACGAAATATATTGAGTTTCACTCTCATCGATTCCTGATTTTTCGGACACCCGGGATTTATATTTGATTACATCGTGTGTGTTTGGCACCACTGCATCTGGGGGTTTGGATTGATGGTAAAACTATCTTTAACAGCTACACGGGCAGTTCATCTCTCTCTCTCTCTCTCTCTCTTTCACACACGCTCTCAAACGTCAATTTTTAGCACTTAGATCTGACAAATCTTTCTCAATTCTCATACTAATGAAAAAGCTAGCTTGTGCTTTGCCTGCACACGAGAAAATACTAACACATATTCCATTTAGCTTGAATGCATTCCATTACACAACGCTGATCATATACACCGCCAACAAACAAGCATCTTAAATGAGGCACATCACTTAAACATCTTACAACAAACTCAAAAATACTCCATTTGTTGCCTTTTCCTCTCTAAGAAGCTAAACGCCTGCTCTAATAAGCCTCATAATGAAGCTAATAAGGATTAGCTATGAATGATAGTGCTTGTTACGGAGATTGTTTATTGCATTAGGAATTTACTGACCAGCTGGTCTACTCGAGCCTTAGGGACCCATACACAACATGCGAGCACAAGCAGTCACGCACATGCACAGAGATTTCATTACCAAGACTGTCAATCATATTTCAGTTCCCATCAATGTCCAGTTTATGAAGGAGTAAGGAATTAGCTTCTGCTATTTCCTTCTGTGCTCTGGCAAGATTAATTAACACCCATCAGTAACTGATGTGGGGCGACTGACAGAATAAAGCAAGTTTACATTACAGCAAATTATCAGTTAATCACATTACGCTGAAGGGAAACACAATCTCTGTGCATGGAGGTAGTGCTGATCCTGGTTTGAAAGAGACAGGAACAAAACAAAAAAATGGAAGAAAGGAAGAGATTACTGAGCTTTAATGAAGCCCATTTTAGGTAATAAGCCAAAATATACTTCGTCCAAAGTGGCCGGGACCAAAAATGAAATTTAGTAGACCAATAATACATCACCAACTCTTCTGAAGTGTAAGTACAAGGTACATTCTCAAAGCAGAAAAGGACTGAACATAGCACATCAGCAGTAAAACAGATGACCAGATGAACTGCAAGAAAAATTTATAGTGCCTTGTATAATTCTTCACCCCATCAAACTTTTCCATGGTTTGTAGTGTTACAACCTGGATCTGAAATGGCACTGAGTTTATTGCTCTCTTTCTCCTCCAGTGGAACACTAAATCTTTCTATTCAATTACATTCCACAGAAATGCTAAATACATTTGACTGAGATTGAAAAAAAGGAAGGGTATAAATTCACCAGCACTCACCATCATCCAGTGTAATATCCTGCAGGCCTATTGAGCGGAACGTGGGCTCTCTGTCCTCGGGTTCCTGCTTGATGTTCAGCCTCTCTCCCTCGCTGGTAAAAGGGCCTTGCTGTGGCGCCAGCGGATGCACCATGGTTCCTGCGGTGGGAATCACTGTCATGACGGGACTGCTGGCCTGGGGTGATGGCTGGGGACCCAGAGGACTGCTGGTGGGAGAAGACGAGGTGGGGGATTGGTAGGGCAGTGAGTGCACTTGAGGAGAGGATGGACCAGAATGGGGCAGGGGTGCCATCCGGGCTGGAGCGTTGGAGGGAGTCGGGCATGAGGCTGAACGTTGCCCGACTGGATGGTAGCTGATCGAGCGCTGGAGCTGCATTCCAGGCTGACCAAGTGAGTGGGTAGGTGAGGTCACCTGAGCTGGGGTGGCACAGTGATAGCCCAGAGAGTGGAGTTGAGGAGAAGAGTGGCTGGGGCTTGAGGGGCCAGTTCCAGAGGCGGGAGCTGAAACTGGTGAGCCATACACCATGCCCATTCCCAAAGGGTGGCACCCGGCTGGCTCGGGCTGAAAGGGCACGCGCTCGTAGGACTGAGAGCTGGCTCCAGGTAGACTGACTTGGCCGTTAAAGGGTAGGTTGTGCTGGAGAGGAGGGTAGGTCAACCTGGAGGGAGGCACACTGCCTGAATGGAAGGGCATCTGGCATTCAGGAGGTGGGTGAAGACCTCGGGCTTGGAGGTGAGGCAGGTGAGAGAAGGTAGGTGAGTGAAGAGAAGCACAGGGTGTCTGGAGTGGGTGTAGTGAAGGTGCCAGGCCACGCGGGGAGCCTGGCAAAAGCCCATCCTGTGAATGTGAGTGGTCTGGGGATGGCAGGACCGGAGAACGAACCAGGCCAACAGCATGTGCATGGGGCATGGGCATCGGCGGCACGACAGGAGGATCCAAATCGTCTCGGTGCTCCTGTTTAACCAGGACTGGAGAAAGAGAGAGAGAGAGAGAGAGAGAAGTTGAACAGCTCCAATCTCCAATGAATAAGGCTTCAGTTCAAAAATCTAATATCTAGTTTAAAATATCTCCTCTTCTTTTAAAATAGAAGAACTCTGTTTATTTCTGTTCATGCAATATTAAGCACAGAACAAGCTTATATGGCTGGAAGGATGCCACAGTTATCAAGTCCAACACTAGTCCATATGCAGACAAGCTGTCCCAAAAAACAGATGCCACATAGTGATCAGTAACCCATTTTCCAATCTGGCGTTTCCTTCGTCCTCATGCGGGGGATATTTTTACCCAGGGCCCGCTCTGACAGAGCATATGGTGCCTGTTTTGAGTGCCACATAAACTAGTGTCAGGTTTGAAAGAGGCACTGGGCTCTGTGCCCTATAGCAATGCTCCAAATAGGAGCACAAATCCAGTTTACTGTCTATCTCATGCTGAAAGGCTGTCACGCTGGATCACTGGTACACAAGTTCATGATGCTAAAGAGAAAATGCGTGCGTTTGTGTGTGCATGTGTGTGTGTGTGCACTAAGCCCACCTTTTGCATCTTGCATCACCCTAAAGCCTCTTTACCTAGATAGGCCTAAACCCCCAACCCCTAACCGAAGCCAGCTGCTGCCATGACAACTACAAGCCTCCACGGCTCACTCTGAGCTTTTACTGCCCATAGTTGACATCTGATTGGCTGAGGCTAGGCGGGTTAGTGTGGAAAACAGGAAGTCTGCTTTCGAGTGGGCGGTTTGTGGAACGGGGGGAGTAGGCGGGAGGCTGGGCCTCGCTCACTTTCTTTCTTTATCTGTATCTGCCTCTCTCTCTCTCTCTCTCTCTCCCCTGTGGTGCATGGTTAGGTTAGAATAGTGTGCGACAGGGAGAAAGAAAAAAGTTCACGTGCGATTAAATTACGCCAACGCTGTTTTTCAGTTTTAGTCAGCTTGGGAAAATAATAACATAGCGATATATTGCCGGAGTTCATTTGCATGCAGATCAAAGACTTCATTAACACTCAAGTCTGCGAACGGCTGTTGCTTAGCACTGCTCTAATATCCTAGTGCTCTGCCTTTACCAAAAACCAGCACAAAACAATAGAATACAATATAATAATTATTATGATATCTAGACATTCTTAGATATTAAAACTTGACAAACCAAAATCTGCACTGAACTTATGATCTACGTTTCTCAGAGAACTGAAGGGATAGCATGGATCTTGAGGCTTTGGTTTTGGGTTTTGTTTTTTTTTTGGACTCACTATATTTTTGCATTTTTATATGAGTTCTAAATTTAAGCTGCTTCACTGTGATCCATGAAGACCTAACGGTAAACATTTCACAATGTATTAGTTAAGCGAGAATGCCAAATGTACAGACTGACACTCGATGAGTTGTTTAAAACGTTGCCTGATTAACAGGTGCATGACAGTTAGCTGGAGAAACCCTCCAACAAACCACACACCAAGATGCAAAAGGGAGACACCCGCAACAACAACCTGAGTAAAGTCACAAACCCATATGCCCTTTCAAATAAAAGAAAAGAATCATTATCAGATGTATATCTGACCAGTTAGTTTGTAGTTAAGGAGTTAAAGGGGTTTTTCACATCAAGATGAAACACTTATAATAATTAAATGCACTACATTACAGTATTCGAAAAAGCCTTATGCAAGTGACTGTAATCCAGGAGGTAGAACGTGTGTGATGTACCTGACAGGTAGGTGAATCGTTGTGATTGGCTCCTTTTCCGCTTCCCATTGCACACGTAGAACTGCACCTGCGCTGCGGAGGTGATGCTCTTACTGTGGTACGGTGGAACTTCCAATACAAGGCATGACTAAACACACATCCAACACAAAATGTCTATTATTTGCAAAATAATTCTTTGATTTTACTTGATTTTTTAAAAAGTCATAATGTTTACTTCCACCAACTTTGTTGGAGGAGGTTATTGTTTTCACCTTCCTTTGTTTGTCTGTTTCCAACATAACTCAAAAAGTAGTGAACAGATTTTGATGAAATTTTGAGGAAATGTGAGCCATAGGTGAAGGAACAATTGATTAGAGTTTGATGCAAATCCGGATATCCAGGATTTTTTTGGCTGGTTCCAAATGTAACTCAAAATGTAGTGAACGGATTGTGATGAAATTTGGTGGACAGCTTTAGTATTGTCCTAGGTTCAAGTGGTTTGATTTTGATGTTGATAATGTGTGGCTTGGTGAGGTTTGCACTCTACCCTTAAAGTGCATATCCTGGACCAAATTCGTTTGTTTTTTTTTTTTAATATGAAAGAATGTCCCTTTACACACTTATCCAGAAGGGTAATTTTGCACAAGGCCATCTGTCTACAGCAGAAAAAAAAAAAATAAAACGCGTCTGGAAAAATCCCAAGGGAGTCCGGAGCCAGATTCGTGACGTCACCTGCGGAAGTGCCAGCAGGCTGCGAGAGCTTGCACGGTTTCAGTGCACAGCCTGTGTAGACCAAGTTTAGCAGCTAGCGATTTTGCA
>JAOANJ010000020.1:27203059-27214936 GCA_026413345.1 Ariopsis seemanni
TCAGCTGGGATAGGCTCCAGCTTGCCTGCAACCCTGTAGAACAGGATAAAGCGGCTAGAGATAATGAGATGAGATAAATAATGTGACATTTCAAATTCTAGTCTATCCACAAGATGGCGCCAAGGTATGGAGTACGTACCCAGAAAAGAAAAGGCCTTTGGTTCTTTGGTAATCCATCTCCCATTTAACAATAATTTCAAATGAGTTACAATCATTTAAATTGGAAATGTAATTTGGAAAGGACCAACTTCAGCCGTTTGATCACAAAACAGCACACAAAACAATGTTAGGACAGATGAGCTGCTGAAGACCTGGACAAACATCCACCTGTTTAATTCAGCCCCATCCTCCTGAACCAAAGGTGTGAGGAAGAGGGGCAGAGAGGTCCGGATCTCTCTCTCTCTCTCTCTCTCTCTCAGTATTCTCTCTTCCACAGCAAACAGACGCTCAGTGTGTTCACGCAGCCAGGAAACCCGCACGATGCTTTGATCTTCTCTCTTCACTGCAGTGTGCGTGAGATTACAATCATGGAATTTTATTTTTGACATCACAAAGTCTATTTAAAATAAAAACCCGCCCAGTGATTAGAGGATCGGAGGAGACGTGTCGCTGGTCTGGATGAAGATGTTTAGATCCTGGCACGCACTCGAAGCGTAAAGCGCTTTCTTTCCCATCTTTTCTTTCCTTTTCTCTTCTGACGCCGTGTTTGGAAATTAAAATCGGAATCAATAATGTTCACGTTCGCTGCCTTTTGTTACATGCTTTCTCTCGTCCTCTGTGCTTCCCTCATCTTCTTCGCCATCTGGCATGTAAGTATTTGCATCTCATGCTCAAATAGTAGCATCATTTCAGTCTATGTTTAATAGATGCATTAGTTACCTTTGCAATACTTTTTTAATGACTCATTTCTATCTAATAGCAGATATATATTAGTGGATGAGGATTCAGATTATACCTTAACTTATGATAACTTGTGCTTAGCCTATTTGTTTGAGCCATTTATATTTTAGTGGAGAATAATATGATGCAATGTAAATGCAAATGCAATCAGTTACACTGATAAACAGAGCTGATCAGTGAGATATTGTATAAAACAGGACTTCCCTGGGAAATTATGTTATCATGACTTGAATTCCCGAAATAATAATTCAAAAAAGCACCTAAAATACATAATTATTTCACTTTTTTATTTCTCGCCAGCTTGTTTGGGGTTTTCTCTGTTCCTGTAATCTTTGCACAGAGCATACACATCATATTGCCATCTCTAGCTCACTCACTCATTCATCCTGAGTTTGTTTTCTCATGGCAGCTAATGTAAAAGTGATTCATCTTAATGGGGATTATTGTAATTTTTTTTCTTTGACTCAGTGATTTGCAGCAAAAGCACGGTTGAATTTTTGTTCTATTCTACATGCTGATCATAGCATATCATAAAATTATATAATTAAAAACATTACAATTATCACTCAACTACAGAAAATCTTATTCACAAAATGATATCCAGTACAGTGGTTCACTGTGTGATCATTTATCTGTCCTTCTAACCCATGTTTGGATTGAATTATTATACCACACTAAGACTAAAATGTTAAAATACAATTCAGTGTGAATGATTAAGTGTCTTATAACCACAGTGGGGCCAATAAAACTTCCCAAATGATGGCTATAGCCCATTAAATCCGTATGTGGTGTCACAGTATACATACAGTATCACCTTCTTTATGGATTTTGAATGAGAAGTTTATTTCTCTATTAGCCCTTAAGCAATCAGTGGAAACAGACCTTCAAATTATGTTCTCTATGTATGCAGCTGTTAATCTTATTTAAACACACTTTTTATTGCTATTTTTTAAGAAGTCTGATCAACTTGACAAAATTCTATTCTTTAGCACCTTTCAGTGTCTTGCAAAAGTATTCCTCTCCCTTGGTGTTTGTCCTGTTTTGTTTCATTACAAACTATAATTAAAATGGATTTTGGGGGAGTTAGCACCATTTGATTTATACAAAATGCATACAACTTTAAAGGTGAAAAATTGTTGTTTTATTGTGACACAAACAATAATTAAGATGAAAAAAAAACAACAGAAATCTGGCATGTGCATAGGTATTCATCCCCCAAAGTCAATATTTTGTAGAGCCATCTTTTGCTGCAATTACAGCTGCAATTCTCTTGGGGTATGTCTCTATTAGCTTAGCACATCTAGCCACTGGAATTTTTGCCCGTTCCTCAAGGCAAAACTGCTCCATTTCCTTCAAGTTGGATGGGTTGTGTTGGGGTACAGCAATCTTCAGGTTATGCCAGAGATTCTCAATTGGATTGGGGTGATTAGGCCATTCCAAGGCATTTAAATGTTTCCCTTTACACCACTCCAGTAGTTTTAGCAGTATGTTTAGGGTCATTATCCTGTTGGAACGTGAACGTTCGTCCCAGTCTCAAACCTCTAGCTGACTCAAACAGGTTTTCTTTCAGAATTGCCCTGTATTTAGTGCCATCCATCTTTCCTTCAATCCTGACCAACTTTTCTGTCCCTGGAGATGAAAAATATCCCCACAGCATGATGCTGCCACCACCATGCTTCACTGTAGGATAGGTGATCTCAGGGTGTTGGGTTTGCGCCACACATAGCATTTCCCATGATGGCCAAAAAGATCAATGTTAGTCTCATCTGACCAGACAATCTTCTTCCATGTGTTTGGGGAGCCTGCCACATGTTATTGGGCAAACTCCAAACGTGTTTTCTTCAGCAATGACTTTTTTCTGGCCACTCTTTCATCAAGCCCCGCTCTGTGGAATGTATGGCTTAAAGCGGGCCTATGGACAGATAATCCCATCTCTGCTGTGGATCTTTGCAGCTCCTTCAGTGTTATCTTTGTTGCTTCTCTGATTAATGCATTCCTTACCTGGTCTGTGAGTTTTGGTGGGCAGCCTTCTCTTGTCAGGTTTGTACCGTAGTGGTGACATACAGTATTCTTTCCATTTTGCTATAATGGATTTCATGGTGTTCCGTGGGATATTCAAAGTTTGGAATATGTTTTATAACCCAGCCCTTATCTATATTTCTTCAAAACTTTGTCTCTGACCTGTGGGAGTGCTCCTTGGTTCTCATGTTGCTTGCTTAGTAGTATTGCAGAGTCAAGGTCCTTCCAGAACAGGTTGATTTATACAGACATCATGTTAGATCATGTGACACTTTGATTGCACACAAGTGGATCTTAATCAACTAATTATGTGACTTATGAAGTGAATTGGTTAGAAAAGCTCTGCTTTAGGGGGTAGCACGGTGGTGTAGTGGTTAGCACTGTTACCTCACAGCAAGAAGATCCTGGGTTCGAGCCCAGCGGCCGGCAAGGGCCTTTCTGTGTGGAGTTTGCATGTTCTCCCCGTGTCTACGTGGATTTCCTCCAGGTGCTCCGGTTTTCCCCACAGTCCAAAGACATGCAGGTTAGATTAACTGGTGGTTCTAAATTGACCGTAGGTGTGAATGTGAGTGTGAATGGTTGTTTGTCTCTGTATCAGCCCTGTGATAACCTGGCGACTTGTCCAGGGTGTACCCCGCCTCTTGCCCATTGTCAGCTGGGACAGGCTCCAGCTTGCCTGCAACCCTGTCGAACAGGATAAGCGGCTACAGATAATGGATGGATGGAGCTCTGATGTAGGGGTTTCATACGTACGAAAGGGGGTGAATACCCATGCACACTCCAGATTTCTGTTTTTTTAATCTTAATTATTGTTTGTGTCACAGTGAAACAACAATTTTCACCTTTAAAGTGGTAGACATGTTGCGTAAATCAAATGGTGCTAACCCTCCAAAAATCCATTTTAATTCCATCTTGTAATGCAACAAAACAGGACAAACACTAAGGGGGATGAATACTTTTGCAAGACACTGTACCAAAACTTTCTGAAGTGAAACAAAACCAGCTCATCTCCGCTGCAAACTTACGTGATCTAATGTAGCTAGCCAATAGCCTTCATTTAACATCAACTAGTTAGCATTACAAAGAATGAGCTTTATAAGCTAAGTGCAAGTTCATGCATGGGTGCATTTTTCATGGTTACTATTTAAACTGATTTTTTAAAAAAAGGTGCGAAATAACATGTTCAGTATCATCCATGATTGGTTAATACTTACATATGAAGTTCTAAGGAGGACATCAACACAACAGGTATTTGAAGCTTTGGTGCTCAACAACCTTGTGTCAACATCTCCATGCCAGCTCACAATCTACATTTTAATTGGAAGCATGTCTGCACTGACTGTGATAAAATGCCTGATTATAGTCTGTTGATGGAGTTCTTCTCTATCCAAATTGTATAATGATGTGTTGGATCAATGTGCTATCTCTCACACACACACACACACACACACACACACAGTTGCAGCCTGGTGCCAAATAAACCATGATGTTGCTTGCTCTGCTTGTTTCTGACTGTCACATTTCTACTCAGATACTCATTTTGCGAAAGTGGGCATGTTCAACACATTCATATACCCAGTCAAAAGTGGCACAATTCTCTGCATGCATGACTCAAAAACTATTCTATTATGCCTGCTTTGAGATCACCCGAACAATGCTCCTAATACAATGAGGTCTTCAGCCTGGGGTTCTTCAAATATTCTAAATATTTTCATCCTAAGTGTAGCGTACTGGGAAAGGAGCCTGCTTACTGCCTTATATGTCTCGACATGGTTGTCTGTTTGAATCCTTTCTCTACTTCCTTCCAGACTTCAGAAATGCTTCATGCTTATCCAGCCCCTGGCCATGTTGTATGGTGCCACAAACCCCTGCAGGAGCAGAGCTTAGACGATCCAAAGCAATAAGAAGGAGAAATCTGTCTGAAACAGTCAGCATTATAGTATAAATACAATACATTCCATGCAAAACCTCCAGAATTTTCACATACTTATCTATATGCAGTGTGGAGTGTTTGCTCTGAGAGATGTATATTGCTGACTGAAACACACAGGTGTGGAAAAAAAAATGCTGACTTCAATTCACAGGTGTGGAAAGAAGTGCTGAATCAAATGTATAGGTGGGAAGTGACTACTGAGCACTAAATCTCATCACTTAACCTTAACTGACCCTCCATGATTCAAATTAAACTTAACATTTCAGGTGCTAGAGGAGCTGCATAAAGAAAACGTTGTGAGGAAACCAGTCATAATGCAGCTGGTAAAGAGGAAACCTGATTGGAAAATAGCACTATAACAGTGGTTTAGTCAGGCTTAAGTGCTTCAATGATATTTTATATATATACGTCAGGTCGGTAGTCCAGCTCCTGCCAAACACGCTGCAGCATGTCTTTGGTAACAGTCTTTTCTGGTAACAGTGCATTTTTAGAGAATTTTCTCATAAATGTGCACTGTACAGTCTTGTTCGACTGTGTTCGAGCGTACTCTAACACACAAAATGCCTTTTCTTTTCTAGTGAATGGCATTTCTATACCTAAACAAAAAAAACATTAAACATTAATTTTTGACCTGTTTCCATACATGCTGTTAAAATTTGAGGTCAGTTGAATGTGAATTGGCAAAGTTATTAGATTGTGAAATGATATAAAAGTTTTTGAAACTCAACTTATTCTGTGCATTGATCCAGAATAACTAAACCAGTGTTTATAACCGAATATTTTACAGTTATAAGCATGATATGACATATATGTAATAACAATATTGTCATGACTGGCTTTATATCAATTGAGTAGATCAAATCTGGAGCTTCGAATGCAACTCTTTCCTGAGATCACTACGGATAGCAGTGGTTGTTAAGCAGTGACTTGAGGGTGGGTCTTGAAACAAGTCAACAAATTAAGTGTAAAAGATTTGTTCATTACCATTTTTCTTATTTTGACAAAGATGTCACAGCGTGACATCAGTGAATATTTTACGGTTATAAGTGTGATATGACATATATGTAATCACAATATTGTCATAACTGGCTTTATATCAATTTGTTCAAGAAATATAGCCAAAACTCCTTAAATTTAATATTAAGCATGTTATTAAACTTACTTATTAAGCTTTAGTATTCTTGAATATGCCAACTAGGTATACCACCATTTTGGAAACAATGACATGGCAATACAAATTCACACACTGTCACATGACTACACCAGGATGTTTAATATATGTCACTTAGGCACTTCATGAGTCAAAGTCAAGGATAAAGCTGTATAAGGAACTTTCGAGAACATTTAAAGAGTGTGTGACACCTATGTCACGTAGGTTCTTATGGGTTAACCAGAAATATTTGACTTCAAGGATATGAAGAAGAAATTAACATCTTTAGTTAACACACACGTAGTGGTTTGGTAACTGAAACTTATAGTTAGGGATGCAGGAAGTGGGGGGTGTTGAGGCAGCTTACAGCCCCTCCTACTGTCAGGAGTGCTTGCAAATATAAAAGAAATTAATAATAATATTAATAATGTTTTTAAACAGCTTAACATGATCACCCTTCACCTCGCATGCCTTCCTACATCCAAGCCCACAGTGTACTGCTTAAATAAAGACTGAAGAAACAAATCAAGCAACAAAATGATTATAATACACTGATCACGCAGATTGGCTGTGTTTGAGATGATAACAGAACAAACCTCCAGTTTTTGGTGTGAGGCGGTCCAACTTCCAAACGAAGCAGAGCATATCGAGCGGCACTAAGTGACAGACCCCGGATCCCATCTCCCCATTCCTTCTCCGCTCTGAGACACAGGCACAGAGAAAGTGTGACAAAGTACATATCCAAGAGCATGTACCTTGGTGCTACTCCAGTGCTTGAATCACCACTCACCCTTGGTATTCAATGTATTTGTAGATCATGCCAGCAATGCACATGGCTACGATGGCATAATACCAGGATGAAATGAACATTAGCGCCAGACACATACTCATTCCTAGGAAAGACAGGGTCCTGAGAAATAGACAGATAGGGCACTGGATACATATCTGCTCTATTTAAAGGCTGTTCATTACTGTATTGTTTAATTTAAAGCAATCAAAAAAAAAAAAAACCCTTCATTTCACAAACCCTAGTGTGGCCAGATAAAGCAAAACTCAAATAATGGTCACGATTGAAAACAAGTCCACACTGCATGCACACTCACCAGTGATAGTATTTGAACCGCGGCCTCCAGTTTGGGGTTCTCAGGAGAGTTTGTACAGCACAAGCCAAATTTACAAACAGGTAACACATCAGGAAAAACCTGTTAGGAGGACAACGCATGGCCAAATTCTTAAGAAAAAAGACAAGTACAAGAACTTGTGAGGACAGTAGACACAAAACAAAAAACAATGAACTGACTCGCCTAAGCTGAGCATCCGAAATAGCATGTGTTTGAAGCGATTATGTGGCAACTGCATGCTTTTATGACCAGAGTGCTATAGACAGATACATGATGCCTTATGATAATTGACCTACCACTGAGCAGAATCATATAGTGCCTTGAAAAGTTGAAAGCCATGGCCTAATGGTTAGAGAAGCAGCTTTGGGACTAAAAGGTTGCCAGTTCAATTCCCTGGACCAATAGGAATGGTTGAAGTGCCCTTGAGCAACGCACCTAACGCCCAACTGCTCCCCAGGCTGCTCTGGGAATGTTGTACATTGCTCTGGATAAGAGCATCTGCTAAATGGAATCTAATGGAATGGAACAAGGCTCCCTGACTTTGGCCAAAGTGTTCTTTAGTGGAAACCCAAAACTGCTCATGACCCTGAGAACACAATTGCCACAGTGAACCATAGTGGTGGTAGCATCATGTTAATAGACTCAGAAAACATGGAAAAAGGTTCCCTGAATTTGGCACAAAGTGCAAATTTGGTGGAAACTCAAAACCACTCGTGTCCCTGAGAACACCATTGTCACTGTAAATCATGGTGGTGGTAGTATCATCTTTTGGAGTAGGGACTGGGAAACTGGTTAGGGTGGAGGGCAAGATGGATGTAGTCATCCTTGAAGAAACCCTGTTCCAGCCTGCAAGAGACTTGAAATTGAGGTGGAGATCTACCTTCCAACAAGACAATGGCCCTAAGCATCATGCTAAGTTAACAATGCAGTGACTGAAAACCAACAGCTTGAATTAGTTAGAATGACCCAGTCAAAGTATGTGGCAAGATTTGAAAATTGCTGTTCACCAAAAGGCTTTATCCAATCTGACAGGGTTTGAGCAATTTTGCCAAAAATTCTTGGCCTCAGAATTCTTGGCCACAGAACTCACGGCCTGTTTTTAAGAACAGGCAAAAATATCAGGATTCAAAACACCCTGACCTGTTGGTGTTTAGGATATCAGTTACAGTGTCATTGTACAGCATGGCATGCATGCATGTGTGTGATTCTATGCAGTGTGTGTTATGTTCTTACATAGAGAGAATGGGAGCCACCATATCCAGTGATGCGATTAAAATGCCCAGTTCAGCTATGAGTCCAGTGAGCAGCAGGGCCCATGTAGGCTCCCCATTGGCTTTGCCATGTCCAAACACCTAGATTTTACACATACATACACACACAATACTTATTATACAAATTAGAGTAAAATACACTGCCTGACCAAAAAAAATAAATAAATCCACCATTTGGAATTAAATAAGTAAATACTTAAGAGCCTTTGATTGGATAATTACTGCAGTGATTAATATGTTTCAGCTGCCATCATTTCTTTTAAACTTAACTGATGCAGTGAGTAGCTTCTCATTTCTTAAGCAACCATGTTGGAAGATGTATCCTGTGGTTGTGGAAAAGATGCGACTGTGATTCAAAAGGGTCAAATTATTGGCCTGGATCAAGCAAAGAAAACAACTAAGGAGATTACTGAAATTACTGGAATTGGGTTAAGAACTGTCCAATGCATTATGAGAACCTGGAAGGATAGTGGTATCCTGCCAATTTTGTGGAAGAAATGTGATCACTTCAATGCTTGGTGAAGCAATCCACAGTAGAACTCACGGCTATGTTTAGAAAACCACTTATTAGTGAAAACCACTTGTTAGCGAGGCTCATCAGAAGAAAATGCTTCAGTTTGCTAGGAAGCATAAAGATTAGACTCTAGAGCAATAGAAAAAGGTCATGTGGTCTGATGAGTCCAGATTTACCCTATTCCAGAGCGATGGATGTGTAAGGGTAAGAAGGGAAGAGCATGAAGTGATGCACCCGTTATGCATAGTGGCCACTGTACAAGCCTCTAGAGGCAGTGTTATGATCTTTGGGTTGCTTCAGTTGGCCAGGTCTAGGTTCAACAATGTTATGCGGCAATAAAATGAAGTCAGATATGAATCTACTGAATGACCAGGTTATCACGTCAATGGATCTTTTCTTTTCTGATGGAACAGCCATAAAATTAGGGCTCAGATTGTGGTTCAGGAAGCATGAGGAATCATTTTCACACATGAATTGGCCACCACAGAGTCCTGAGAGACAGAGACCCCATTGGAAGTTTTTGGGATGTGCTGGAGAAGACTTTACAGAGTGATTTGACTCTCCCATCATAACTACAAGATCTTGAGGAAAAAAAAAATAATGCAACTCTCCATGGAAATAAATGTTATGTTGCAAAACGTTGGTGAAACAATTCCACAGTGAATGTGAAATATAAAGGTGGTTCAATTAAATATGAGATTGTGCAATTTATTTTCATTTTTTTTATAAGCAGGGCAGTGTGTACATACAGTAGTAACATGCAAATACATCTATCTTTATTTATTACTTTCCAGAACAATAAACCTTCATAATTATTCAGAAGCCCTAACATATTGTTTGGTTATTAAAGTGCATTATTCAGAAACTACTATGAATTATCCAGTAGCTAGAGTAAAATTAATTGTAATGGTATGCAGTTACGGTATAAAAGTCTGTTGCAAATTGGACAGTTAACAATAATCAAAAGATATGGCCTGAGTCAACAGTATGTGCTGAATGCTAAACAGAATAGTGAACAGAACATGCAGGTCAATTCTAAGCATATGCCTTTTTGTGTTTACTGAATGATTAGAAACAACCAAGGTCTTACTCTGAGGAAGGGAATGATGTTATCTTTCGCAATAGCTTGCAGGAGACGTGGTGCTCCAGTTAGTGACTGCAGCCCCGCCCCTACTGTAGAGAAGAACGAGCCAATCACAATGACCCATGGCGAGGGCCAAGACAGCGTGCCAACTACCAGGTTTTTACTAACTGCATCTCCAAATCTGTACATACACATATGAAATTTGCTTGTGAAGACATTCAAATGAATGTGAAATCAAAGTTTGTTTGATTTTTTTCTGAAATGCTGGATAACCAACCACAGTTCATCTTTATATGAACACTTACTTGTCTCTGAGAACCACTCCTTCAATACAGGCCCCAAACAAAACCACTGAACTGAAATCTGACAATGATAATTGAGGAGCAAAAAGATTTCTCAGGTTGTTTTAGGTTGAGTGGGATACATAAGATGTTTCATCTGATTAGCATTAAAGTTTTTATTTGGCTACACATGCAGAGAGATTCAATACAGGGTAAATACAAATAAATAGATTTATTAACAGCAGGGAGGATACAGACAAGGGAAGTGGTGGTGATGGCCAAGATTGTCCCTACAGGAATAGACTTCTGAGCATCCCTCAAATCTCCTGATCTGTTTGATCCAGCCATAATGCCTAAATGAGTAAAATTGAGAAAGTACAATTTAGTGAGAGCTAGACTGCAGACTTGTCAGTTAATTCATAAAAAACCCTATCACCTTTAATGCATAAAAAGGTACACCAGAGTGCTTCAAAAAAGTAAAATATTACTTTTCTATTACCAATTAAAAGGTGAAAGGAAGATAAAAGTCAATAACATCCCACAAAAAAAAGAAAATAAACCATATATGCAATTAGAAAATGATAATTATACAGAGAATAATAAATGTAGATAAATATAAAAAGTATGAAACGTCAAAGCTTAGCTATGAAAGCTATGCGCCATTTAATAATCTGCTTGATTAATAGCATTTACAATAAAAACCAAAGTGGTCCTAATCCGGAGCCCTGTAGTACATCATATAGAACATTGTTATTTCTCAGAAGTGGCTGTACCTGTGGCTGAGGGAAAAAATATTCCCACAAGGAGCATGAAGGATGTGGCAATGTCTGCAGATACATAATATCTAAAGGACTCCATAGAACCATGGACATCTTCAGAGGACAGACTAGGTTTCTCCAAAATCTGCCCTTTCTCCATGTAATCACCCCACATGTTCTCTGTCAAACACACACTCAGTGTAAATGGCTGACTTCATGGAATCACATTTTCATAGCAGGGGAAATACTAATATTGTGCAATTTTAAAAATAATTGCCTTCATTTTTGAATATGTGCACAAATGTCTACAGACTTTTCATAGTAAATCTTTCTACCTTGGATAATTCCGCTGGCCAGTCCAGGAATTCCCTGAATTTCGGTCACATTGTTCTGGGCAAAGTACTCATCGCAGTGAAAACTGCTGCCATTCTCTGAAGTACAGAAGTTCCTCCATAGCTTACTTGGTACGGTTTCATTCCCTACAAGTACTGTTTTTGTGCATACATCGAAAAGATCACGCACCAGCGTCCTGTTCCCCAGCATACAAATCCTGAACAAGAACAAACATTTTTGACATAGCATTTTGGCCTCAAAGGTCATAAAAACAAGTTCATCAGAGTTTACAGCAAAGAACCAAAAACAGGAAGCATTGCATTAGGTGTCTACTACATTTGACAATCCACAAATGTTTTGGTGACTGTCACGAGTTACTGCATTGCTAATTTGTTCATTTTAAGCAGAAATCCAAATGGAAACCAATTCACCCTTTTCCTTTAAAGGTGCCCTTCCACCAAAAACGTTTAATACTGGCTCTTTTTGAAATACCATAGTTCACTCTGAGTTGCA
>JAOANJ010000020.1:29020693-29031456 GCA_026413345.1 Ariopsis seemanni
AGTAGAAATAATTATTATGAATCATGTTTATCTTCAGGTTTATCCTGGTCAGGCTTGTGGTGGATCCAGAATCAATCCAAGGAACCTTAGCATGAAGCAGGAATACACCCAGGATGCAATACCACACCCATTCATCCAATCATTCACACTTAGGGGTGATATGTATTTTTGGGAGGTCGAAGGAAACTGGAGCACCAGGACAAAGCTCACATATACACGTGGAGAACATGTGATACTCTACACAGAGCTCAGGATCAAACCCAGGAGCTCCGAAGCAGCAATGCAACCCAATGCACCACAGTTCCACCCTATTGCTAGATATAATATTTACTGTATAAATAATGCAGCAGGCATTAATCCTTTATTACAATATGGGAAAGGCTGCACTGTTGGTTCTGAATGAAAAACACTTGTATGTGTGCAAAAGCAGTGCAAATAGTGTACGGAAACATTGTAAAGTTTGTTACGCATGTTTGTTATTGAACCTTGAAAAGCCTTACAGACTCACAAGCATACAAAAATTGAGAAATCGCAAAAGCAGCTGCCTAATTCCTTTTAAGTGTCTATGTGTGTCATAGTTTGCCCTATCATCATTATTAGCTCATCTGGCCGACAGGTGATGAGTTTATGCCATCACGTGTTGTCCATCATCTGTCAGGCGTCGTCCACATTTGACGAAAATTGCTTCTTCTCTCTCAAATCTTCACTGATTTTTATTCTTTTTGGCAGGAAGGTAGGTCTGCCTGGGATGCATATGGCTTCTACTTAAATTTGCATAATTGCAATTAATAATGAAGATATGGAGTAATTAAGCCCTAATGAGCAGTTTCCACGCAAATTGCTTCTTCTCCCTCAATTCTTCACCAATTTTGATTCTTTCTGGCATGAAGGTAGGGGTACCTAGGGTGCGTCTAACTTCTACCCAGATTTGCTTAATTACAATTATTAATCAAGTTATGGACTAATTAAGCCTTAATGAGCAGTCCAACAAAAAATAGCTTCTTCTCAGTCAATTCCTCGCCGTTTTGGATTCTTTCTGGCAAATAGGTCAGTATTCCTAGGGTGGATATAGCTTCTATATATAGCTTGTATATAGTGTATATACATAGCTTGCAACATTTATTGTGCAAGGTGGCCCACTTTAGATCATTCCTTCTGGACTAGACGGGGCCAGAGTGAGCTACGCCATCATTGATGGTCTTGTTATTTAGTTACGAAAAAAGTCAAAGTCCCTCCTATGCCAGGACCTGGTCTTCCCAGGCAGTCTCCCATCCCAGTACTAACCAGGCCCCTAAGGCGCATGGGTGGCGCTGATCTTTATTTCTGCAGCCCTCAGCTTTTCGCCTATTACATAGCTAAGGTTACAGTGAGGGGTCAGTCCTCTGGTAACTGTGAGAGTTTGACTCCCTAATCACATCTGTATTGCTGTGTGCCTTGCCAGATGGCAGTAGGTACCATTTTTATGATGGTCTTTGGGATGACCCAACCACGAGTAGAACTTGCAATAGAAAGGCAGACACACTAACCACTAGACCAGCTCGTGGTCAGGTACCATAAACATAATTATCTGATCCATTTAATCAGGTGTCTATTGAAAAAATCATGCTGATTATGAGCCCTATGATCGATTGGCGACCTGCCCAGGGTATACTCCATCTCTTGCCTGAAGTCCCCTGGGATTGGCTCCAGCTTCCCCATGACCCTGATGGATAAGATGATGGATGGATGGATGGATGCTGCCAATGTAATTCTTCCAGGAAGTTGTTCATTTCTTAATCTAAAGCTTAGAAACCTCAAAACAATCCAAATTGACCTGATATTTTCATAAAACCTGCTGTTTACAAGACACTAAGTGTTTTAAATCTGAAACATAGTGTTACTGGTTTGATTACTAGGCACCAATAACATTAACTTTTGTACAGTTGGATCATATTCATAAAGTAAATAAATGTTACAATCATTACACGGTTCATGAAATGTTCTTTTACACTGAAAGGGGGTCTCTAGTTGCAAAAGTGTCAAGAATGTCCTTGTGTAGCAGGTCTGCTAGATTATTTGGATGCTTAAAATGACTGTGACTCGTAGAACTCTATTATAATCTTGTAGAGAAGGTCTACATTAGCCAAGTGAGTTTATGAAATGATAATCACCCCTGTGCAGCTTACATTTCATTTCTCTGCCCCTTGTGGCAACATTAGGGAATGATATCAACCTACTACAACAGAGACAGTGTTTGATTAGCAATAACTCTCTCTCTCTCTCTCTCTCTCTCTCTCTGTATTGTACTGAGTTTATGTAGAATTCACAGCATTCTTTCTCAACATTCCCCACCCATCCAGCTTGTACTAACATGGCGAGTATGAAAGTATGACAAACTTGCGAGTTGCTAATTAACTATTGTTCACTTGCAGTATAGATGTTTGTTTTAAACGAGTGTGAAATAAGTCATCATCAAGCCTATAAGCATTCAGGTAGATATGCTGCATTTACAACAGGGTCTAGACTTCTCTGGAAAGGCAGAAGAGGAAACGGCTGATTCGCATGCAAATAATCCACCTCGGATTTGCGAAGGCAGGTTTATCATTTAAATAGACCATGTCGGTTTAATATAATACAACATCTCATAAACCAAAGTGCAACAGTGTACACAGCAGAATCCTTAGGTTTGACTTCACTGTCATCTTACAAGGTTGAATTAAGAGTTGCAGAGTTGAAGTTGCAGCCAATGTGTTAATGGAAGCCCAGGTGGATATAAATAAACACCACAAGTGGAAATTTAACAGTAAGTATAAATTTAAGGAAATTGTAGACTGGGGATTTTTCAGCTGTTGAATTTGCTCCAAGTTTCCTTGTACACCTTCATGTCAACAGCACCTGGAGATGAGATGTGATATGATAATTTGTTGGACAGCAGTTAAATTGTGTCTAATACAAATTTTGATTCAACAATTTAAGTATTTAATGTGATGTATTGCCCTGACAGTAGTGGTGTCAACTTAGTGATTTGCCACTATTTTTGGTGACTGGTGGGTTTCCCCCCCTCAAAAATGAGTCTCTAATCAAATCTAGTGACTTTCTGAGTTGATGTTAGTGACTGTCTTGGACTTCGTATGGCTCTCCAGCTCACATCACAGCTGCTAGTTATATGAGTTGAGAGAGCAGGTTCACTCGACTCACCACCAGTTTGTAAAGAGTGTTTTCCAATTACCAATCACTGATCACCATTGCTCCCAATGACCAAGTAATAATCACGAGTGTTTCCAACAACTAATCACTGACCATCATTGTTCCCAGGTACCAATCACTGATCACCATTGTTCACAATTACCAATTAGTGATCACCATTGTTCGCAAGAACCCATCACTGATCACCATTATTCCCAATGACAAATTACTGATCACTACTGTTCCCAATATCCAATTAATGGTCACCATTGCTCTCAGTACCCTAGTGCTAATCACCATTGTTCCCAGCAACCAGTCACTGATCACCATTGTTCCCAGGTACCAATCACTGATCACCATTGTTCACAATTACCAATCACTGATCACCATTGTTCACAATTACCAATCAGTGATCACCATTGTTCGCAAGAACACATCACTGATCACCATTATTCCCAATGACAAATTACTGATCACTACTGTTCCCAATACCCAATTAATGGTCACCATTGCTCTCAGTATCCTAGTACTATTCACAATTGTTCCCAGCAACCAGTCACTGATCACCATTGTTCCCAGGTACCAATCACTGATCACAATTGTTCACAAGAACTCATCACTGATCACCATTATTCCCATTGACAAATTTCTGATAACTACTTCTCCCAATACCCAATTAGTGGTCACCATTGCTCTCAACACCCTACTACTGATCACCATTGGTCCCAATGACCAATCACTAATCACTACTGTTCCCAATACCCAATTAGTGGTCACAATTGATATCAGTACACTAGTACTAATCACAACTGTTCCCAACAACCAATCACTGATCACTATTGTTCTCAACACCGAATCACTGATCACCATTGTTCTCAACACAGAATTACTTATCACCATTGTTCTTAACTACAAATCACTGGAAACCATTATTCCCAGTGACTGATCAGTATTGTTCCCAATGACCAATTACTGATAACTATTGTTCTCAGTGCCCAATTACTGATCACTATTGCTCTCCATAGCCTACTACTAATCACCACTGTTTCCAACAACAAATCACTGATCACCATTGTTCCCAATGACCAATTACTGATCACCAGTGTTCTCAGTAGCGAATTACTGTTCACCATTGTTTCCAACTACCAATCACTGATCACCATTATACCTTCACAAAATTCTTCCTTCTTCAAGTACGACTTTTTGATATGCAAATAATTATGACAATTTAACACGTCAGCAAATTAACATATGACATCATTTGGCATCTTCTCGCGACTTTTTGAGCACGCATTAGCTAATTTCCCCTGCAAAGAAAGTTGATTTTCAGATTTTTCTTGTCGCTGCATGTTTCTTCTTGCAGCTTTTCATAATAAGAGAAGCATCCTTTCAGTCCTCGCTGCTGTTTTACAGCATTTCACCTTGCATAACTTAGTGCAGCAAAACGCACGGTACAGTATCAATGCTGAAACATCCACATTAATATGTATATATAAATATTGGCACCCATGAAAACTGCAGTGCTGCATCAACGCCTGATTCCCAGTTTAACCCTTGAATGTAAGGGGCTGGGGAATTATATTAGAGTTTCTCATATTACATGGGTTTAAAGCACAGAAATCATCCGACCTACAGGATTTAAGGTGCCGGCCGGGTTAAAGGAGTTCTATGTTACTACCCAGTGGGCGTGGTTATCAGGGCGCGGGGCGTGGTCGCGGTTGGCCGCACGCTCTTCTTCTTCATTACGCTTAAAAACACACAGCTTGATGTAGGCTGATGTTAACAAGGAGACTATTGGTTATCTCTGATCCCCTGCAACCCGGCGGCATAATTAATCTGTAAACTGCACTTGGGAAGTTTTTTTTTCCTTTTCTTTCTATGAGACCTGATCATAATAAGGAAGAAAAAAGATAAAAGACATTGGAGGATCATGGTGACGGAGAGAAGTGTCCTATGGAAAGGGATCATTCTGGTTGTTTGTATGAGATCAGTGTAACTTTGAACTCGGACGAATTAGATTTGAGTGTGATGCTGTGCAAGGACAGGCTGTGAGGGGGACACACTGCTTCCACTTTGCGTCCTTTCGTGTCCCGCACTCCTCGGAGCGCGCGCAAGACCCGGACGTTTTCCGCACCTCCTTGAGGTGAACCAAATCCCGGGATTACTAGAAAACTAACTTTTTTCCCCCCTTCTTAAATTGAACCACTCCTTTACTGACACTCCACCTTCCCAGCCTTCTTCTTGGATTGTAAATATATATATATATATAATATATATATACATACATAAAAAAAGGCAACGCAAAGAAACAAACCGGTCGCAGTGCAGCTGCGCTTTTCCAAAGCCAGGAAAAAAAACACAAAAAAAGCATGGATGTACGATTTTATCCGTCCTCAGGGGGGACTGCAATTCCTGGAGATCCACAGAACATGGATTTCTCCCACTGCTCTGGCTACTACAGCTACAACAAGGTGAGACAAGCAGCAGGATGCTCTTAATTCATCCTTTCTTGCACAAAGTTGCCTTGGCGCTCTTGCGCACGCACTTCTAATGACTTTGTTTGCATGTTTGTTTGCAACACCCCATGCACAACTTGCACCCTGTCACAAGATGCACCACACACTTTAGTCATAAACGTATCTCGGTTATATCGCACAGGACCGTGTTTTGGAGTAGGATGTTTGGTATGACGCGCGTGCACCTTCACAATTATTAATGCTATAAACATTGTGCGTGGTTTTTCTTTTTTATTATTATTATTATTGTAGTAATGCAATAAGGTTTCTAGTCTTGCAGTTTACTCTGCTTTTGGCATCTTAAATGAGCATGGAGCAGGTGCGCGCATGCATGCGCTTAAGAAATAATAATAATAAAAGGACAAATTGTGCAGAAGTTGCATGCACTTTTGACTTTAAGTGCGATATTCTGATGGACAAACACTTGGGGATAGAGAGAGAGAGAGAAGTTGGAGAGCTGAAAACACATGCAACCTGTAATTAAGAGTGTCACGTTAATGGATTAAGCAGAGGTCGGGTATTCACAAACGATTTGCACACGCGTTGTTGGAAAAAGCAGTTGTTAGGCGAGCGCAAAAGACAAAAGCCGAGCTCGCGCGCTGCGGGACAATGAATGCACGGATTGTGCGGTGTTTTTTTTTTTTTTTTCCATGCGTTTTTTCCCCCTCCTCTTATCCCTCCTCCTCCTCCTCTTCTCCACAACGCCATGGGCATCATGACACAATGATATGATTGGAATGTTTTCCTTTTGGGCCACTTGTGTGTGATTTGTTGACCTGGGCTCATGGGTATTGTGTAAATGTTACTATTGGGCCACTAAAGTTTTCACAGCCAGAGCTGAAATTCCCAAAGTGTTGGTCAAATCTTCAGACCTCTTCAAACCTCTTCTCCCCCCACTTCGTTCTAGATACCATCTTGTTGAACAAAGCATGTTTTGTGATGCGATCCAACAGACTATCAGTGTCCAACTTAGTGAAGTCTATCATGCAAAGAAACCTGATCCTTTGCCTTTATTTAAATAACATATATGCATGAGAGTTACGTCTGGATATACTTCCTCCAAGAGCATTGGAGAGCCGTTTGTGGTTATGACAAACAGTTTGAACGCAACTGCTTGTGATAAATAAATCATCCATCAGATCAGTGTGTGTGTGTGCGTTCCTCTGACATTGAAGAAGAGCTTTCAAACAGCCCTCATTTCCCCAAAAGTTTATTTTCATAGATAGAAAATCAGAACACAGATCCAATCTTTTCCATCTCAACTTGTCAGAACTTTCTACAGAGTTACATTTATGCCTGTTAATGATATCTAGATAATATTAATTAAAAACACCACCACCACCACCACCACCGACAACAACATTTTTGTTGGCTGTGATTTCTCAGGACGGTCATGTTTTGTGCCAAAAAAAAAACTTCCCAAGAGTGTAAAAGGTTACATCCTGTAATCAGCAATGGAAGTTTTATCTGCTCACTTTTGATAGGCAATGAATAAACATGCACATAAACCCACCTGATATGCCATCCTGAAGTGTTTGCTAATAATAGCTGTAATAATTACAGAAGCATTTTATAAGACGCCATTATCTGGAAATCCAGTCATTTTAATCTACAGCTATATCAGAACCTTAATTAGCCATTGGTTTAATGAAGCTTTAGCTAATGTAGGATGATTGGATTAGGAAAAAAAAAAAAAGGACACTGAAAGGGAACTTTCCTAATCTGGGCATCAAAAGTGAAAAGGAAATGTGGTTGTTGTAGTAATTTGGAGGAAATCAGGCTAGCCATCATGGTTTACTAGGAAAAAAAACAAAACAGGACTCGTTGAGAATTGTTATATTCTTATCAACATTTCAAATCTTAGCCAACATTCATACAGGAAGGAAGAAAAAAAAAACAAGAAACAAAAAAAAAATGAAAAAGTACCAGTTTTACACTAAAGGTTCTACCTTTTCATCATTTCACTTAATTTCTTTAGATCTTTCTAAATACAGTATGATATTTACATTTACATTTCAGTATTTATGGATTTTTACGACAAATGACTGAGATACAGCTCTACGGCTACTTTTGCAGTTTGGGTTTGACATTCGGCTGCTGATTGGCCGCTTCTCCGCTCTGTAATGAGTGCGGTTTGGGCCCGAGTGTACCGTTTAGAAGGCTGCACATGTGGTAGCAGTCAAGGCAAATTTACAAGAAAAAAAAAACCCGGGCCCACTTCTGAAAGGCTTAAATGAACACATGCCTACATTGTTTCAGAAGATCGCATTGTTGTTGTTGGTGTAGTTGCTGTTAGTGGTGGTGGAGGAGGTGGTGACGGTGGAGGAGGTGATGGTGGTGTTTGTTTTTTTCTTCTCATCAGTTTGGTGGAGAATTTTGAAATGGAATTTGCGCTCAGGTCTAAATGTGAGCTGGGGGATGTGACTGAGATGTCAGTACTCTGTTTGATTTTGGTTGGCCTGCGTTTTTAAAACAACGTCGGGGGAAAAAGGGGTGAGTCGGAGCTGACACATTGGCCTCGCAGGCATGCGGAGACCATTAGTGGGACTGGTTATGTTTTTGTTGTGGTTTTACAATGATGTCAAGTGCTCACTCCATTAGTGCTCCGGAGATCGAAGTATCTACAGAAAGGTTTGACAGAAGGAACACAAAGATCATTCAGTGGTAGCTCAAGCACCACGTTGAACTCTCTCTCTCTCTCACACACACACACACTTTCTCTCTAAAGAACTTTACAGTACTTTTGGGACTTTTCCCCCTTTTTAAATCAAATCCAAGCTGATCCCAAGCTGACTGCATGCGTCCTTGTTTTTTTTTATTATTATTTTTTTAATCAAAGTACTTTTTTATTGTCCTAGAGAAAGATCTGGAGCTGTTTAACTGAGATAACAGGAATAACACGAATGCAAATAATGACACAGCATTTCCCTCAATGGAGTTTGGCCACAGTTTGGTGTTTGTCAGCATTTCCAGTCTTCTCTTTCCTTCTCTCGCTCACTCTCACTCTCTCTCTGTCTCTTTCTTTGTCCCTCTCTCATTTTCTCTCTCACACATTTCTCCCCCACCTTCGTGTCTGATGAAAAGCTTCATTCAGTTATGCAAGAATGGACGATTCTCTTTGTGCCTCACTCTCGCCATGGCAACCCCACTGGACTTTGTGTCAGGAAGTGTGTGCGCGTGTGTGTGTGCGCGCGCGTGTGTGTGTGGGTTTGTACTAACAGATGGCAAATGTGTACACACACACATGACAAATTGCCTCAGAAACCCAGTGTGGTAGCACTTCTCTATGTTCACCAAACCATATTAAACAAATCATAAATACACCGTAAACAAATGGAGCAGATTGGGTTCAGCCATCCAACTGGGCTTTGGACCATGTTTTTTGTTTTCGACATTGGATGATGATGATGATGATGATGATGATGAAGCTGTAGCTGATTTATTTAGTGTATGAAGATGAAGAAGAGGAGGATTCCTGGAACAAGGGTCCGACTGTGCCGCGAGGTTTTGTGCTCCTGAGCCAAAAACAAAAGAAAAAAAAAGGAAATGAGGTGACAAGCATCAGAGATGGTAAATTACAGAGATGTTTACACCCACTGATCTTCTCTACACGCCCCTAAACGCCCCAACACACACACACGCACACACACACACATTGTTACTGCAGCACAAAGGCAAACAAAACACCCATTCAAAAGCCCAAAACACACACACACACACAATTTTCCTGAGGCTACAGAAGCACTCTGTTGTTTTGTACATCAGGCGTGCATGGGTTAAACTCCTCACGATATTTTGTGCGTGTGTGTGTGCGCTGTTAACCTGTATACAGCTGCTGTCATTTCATCATACGCTCTTCCACACTGTTAGACTATTATCACTGCTATCTGACTCTGGTTCCTTGATAAGACTTGAATAGCAATTGTTAACTTTAATTCATGTCACTTCGATTAAATTTTAACCTTAAGCACAGAATTAACTTTTACCGAATAATAAAGCTGCGATAAGAAAAATATCAATGACTTTGTTTATTACTTTATGACTTTTTGCCATTCTTGATAAACTAGCTGTATGAAACAATCACATCCTGTTTATGCTGGTTTACTGCTACTGCAGTGTCTACTGCTAAAACTAATGATACAACAACAAAAAAAATACAGAAAAAACTTCTCAAACTATTTTGTATGACAAAATTCAGCTCAAAGATAACTGTAACAAAAGGAAAAATAAGTAATTTCTTGTTGTTCATAGTGCTGTGCAAAAGTCTTAAGCCCGGCGCAGACAGGCGACTTCTCATCGCAAGCATATTGCAATTTTTGCAAAGTTTCCCCTCTCGAGTAGCTGCGTGTGCATGTTATCTGTGACCAGTAGGCGATTTGGGGAGGGGGATGCAAGTCACGTGGAAATCACATGACTATTTTGCGGGCAGGGATTGGCTTAGTCTTTGGAGGTGATCGCTTCGTTACTGCAAAGACACGCACACGCGGCGATCTCTCTGCAACAAGTCAGTGAATGGCGATTTTTTTGTCACAGAATATCAAACATGTTTGATACCTGCGATCTGTCGCAAGCAACAAAAAAAATCGCCTTCGCAAATATCCGCACACGAAGCAATTTTTCGCTTGCGTCAAAAAGTTGCACGACCAAGCGACGGAAAATCGCCCGTGTGTGCCGGGCTTTAGGCACATGTGAAAAAATGCTGTCGATGAAAAATAGCTTAAAAAATAATTAAATGAAATGTTTTGACATAAAAAATACCATAAACAGTAATCAGCAAGCCATAATAAATGAAACAAAGTCAGTATTTGGTGTGAGACGACCCTTTACTTAAAAAAAAAAATAGTAGTCTGAGTTTTATGCGGAAATGAGCTGTAGGTTTTACTGAGCATCTTAGGGTAGTATCTCACTGGGCTGCGACAGCTTGCGACAAATTGGGAACGTCATTCGCGAGAGAGTTTCAAAAGTGTCTTGAAACATTCGCGGGGCTTCTCAATTTCCTCACACAAGTCGCAAAGTGTCGCTCCTTTGTCGCTGAAATTTTGAACATGTTCAAAAAATTCGTGCGACAAAATTTCTCTCAAA
>JAOANJ010000020.1:29832544-29845106 GCA_026413345.1 Ariopsis seemanni
ACTTTTCAATTAATATTTTTTTAATTTTTTTTTTTTTTTTTTTTTGAGTATACAAATCTAATAAATAAACAAACAAGCCCATGAGATATTTTCAGATTTGCGTGCGAAGAGAGTCAAAGCTGCAGCTTGGGCAGAATTTCGAGTAAATAATGTCAAGAGCAGAATTTTGCTCCTTAAATGAAATAAATCAAATAAAGAAATGAATGGCGGCGTTTGTTATTCTGCGTCAGATGACCAAGCAAAGCGTTTTGCAAGTCAAAATGCATAACCTGTTGGCTTCTGTGCACATGATGCACCTAATTTTGCTTTCCTCAGGCCCTTGGAAACTTCTTTCCATTCGCACTGTGCGAAACACGCTTTGATAAACACTTTGGGTGGAAAACCGAGGCCTGAGTGTTGTCGAACGCAGCCCTGAGAACGGCATGGCGGAGAAGTGGAAGGCAAGTTCTCTTTCTGTCCCTGTTGGCCCATCACCGAGGGTGGGATGTGAAGCTGTTTTAACCTTTGCCAGCCTCCCTCTGTGATGAGGTGAGGAGAGATCAGGTCACAGCGTGTCCTCATGTCCTGCATCACTGACCCCCAGAGAGCCTGCTTAAAGAGAGCATAGCAGGAACTGCTGCTTTACTGGGAGGGGGGTATGAATGTCGCTGTTTTCCCTTTTCACCCCAGCAAACATACTTCCCACCCAAAGAGAGATTCAGATACAGAGAGAGCTCACCCCAGCTTACCACCACACACAGAAACAAATAGCAGGGATTTGGTTGCTTGTCCTTCTCTCTCTCTCTCTCTCTCTCTCTCTCTCTCTCTCGCCACGATTTCTATAGTAGAAGTTTTGGAAGTGGCCTTGAGGGCCCGGCTTTGCTTTGTTAAGTCCCCTCTCACACCCCTCCTGCTTTAAAGCATGTCCCTAATGCACAGTCCAAGCAAAGCTGACCAGAGGAGAGCTTTACCCCATCTAGTGTTCATAGAGACATTTCCTAAAGGCTGAAAAAGAGAGAGGGGGCATGGGAGGGATGGGAGAAGGGTGGGAAGGACAGAGCCAGAGAGAAATGAAGAGGTGAAGTCTTCAGTAAGTCGCTCTTCGAAAGTAGTCTGACGCTGGAAGAAGAGCAAAACAAACGTAGGCAATACTGCATTTCTTACTTCTTATTCACTCTTTCTTTTTCATTTCTAAACCACGCTCTCTCTCTGTCTGTTTTTTTGGGGGGGGTTTCGGTTGTTTCCTGGTTGTCTTGGTTTGCACAGAGCATGTTTGCCGTTTGACGGATCTCTGTAGCATGTTGAGAACCCAAATCCACAGCTCTGTGAAGTTGGGATCTCATTAGAACTCGTGCTTCATTCGGGTTTGATGCACTAATCCTCCACTCGACTCCCAGCTCGAACCTGCCGCATGCTTTTTTTCAGAGTATCTCTTCGCTTTACTTCAGCGAGCATGCACGGTGAAGTCTCTCTGCTGCTTCGTATTTCTTTTGAGACAGAACTTAGCAACCAGGATATTCAATCATTTAATTATAGCTTAACCGATTTATTTAGTTTATTCTTTTTTTTGTGAATTATGCGAGTTGTATAGAAGTCATGGCAACATATTTGTGCAGAAATATTTGTCAATTCAGAGCACTTTATAGTAATTATTTTAAATATGTTGGGTTTTTTTTAACTAAAATTTAACTGAAGTATGGTCGTATCATAGCCATTTTTTAATGCCATAGAAATGTGATCCTTTTTTTTTTGTGTGTGTGTTTCCAAAAGCCAAAGGTTTTATCCATACTAACACTGGCATATATAAATCTGCTTATTCAAAAATATATTTCATCAACTATTTCACCAACAATCATTACTTTAAATTCAAAAAAACAAGACAATGTTTTATGTTCTACACAATTATTATATATCAGATACTTCGAAATACAGTCATTGGGCATTAGTTTTATGCAAATTTAGTTCACTAAATCATCATTGCAACTTGTTGCAGGTTATGCATTCAAAGCAAAACCGAAATAGGGAACCCAACATATTTATTCACATATGATTTTCTTTATACACCGCTTATATATACCAAACAATATGCAGCTCCTTTTGAGCTTTTCCATTAAAAGTAATGCACACAGATTAACTCAAAAGCTTTACCATAAACCATTTGCTATTCCTGTTTAATCTCCTCCCCTCCCCCTCGACTAAATGAAACCCCCTTTTTTTTCTCCTCATTAGCCACACCTAAATCTTTTCTGTTATAATATTTAAAAAAAAAAGAAAGAAAAAAACTTTTCATCATAAAGTTGACTTTTCCCGTCTGGTGGGCACGGAGATGGTGTGAGGTACGGCTTTGGTGTCATGGCAACTTTAGCGTTATCTGATGTTCCAGCACAGAGAAACACTGAGGGAGGATAATCCGTGAATTAAAGAGGATCTGTTCTAGAAACTGCCGTGATGAGCGGGCTAGACCCTCGCCCCCTCGGTCCTGCTCCGACGCTCCCATGCTGGGGAACAATGGGGAGCCGTCCTGTCTCCCGGCAGGGCCGGGACACACTTCTGCAGGGGTTTCATTTGCAAATGAATCCCCACACTGATGAAAATGTAGAGGGCAAAGCCTCACAATGAACGGGACTCATAGAAAATTGCAATTTGTAAATCAACTTGTATGTAAAACAGCAAGATTTTTTTGAAGGATACAAAGAATGGGTTGGGTGAGAGAGAGAGAGAGAGAGAGAGAGAGGCAGGGAGAAAGATGGAAGTCTGAAGGGAGGCCACAGTCTCATAGGGGGCGAGTGAGGGCCAAGAAAGTATCAGAAAATTATTTCTCATTATTTATTTTTTCTTTTTTAAAGAAAATTTTTTATCTTATTTTAAAAATAGACAAACATGTTTATCTTTAGTTTATAAAATGAGTTATTTTTAATAATACATTTTTTTTTTAAATGCAGTTTCACTCAAATCCTGTTGGTGTCCTTGAATACTGTGGTACTTTTCTGCATCTTAATTTTTACATTTCTTACAAATTCTCTCCTGAGTTGGCTGCGTTCAGGAAAACACAGAGAAACACAAAAGCTCTAGGTGTCACACATTCACAGCGACACAGTCGTAATCTTTCACAGAACTTAAAACACCACGCACCATGCACTTTTATTCAAATGAAATAAACAAATTAATATTTTTGTTTTATATTTATCGCACTGACTTTCATTTCTAGTAAAACAAATGAAAGTGCATCCCTGTAAAGGATGAAGTACACATCTGTGTAACTATGTTAGCATCTTTAACAGCTGCAGCGAGTACAGCAAGGCGGTACCGAATGCCGATGGACTCGCTTGTGCCTGTCAGGCCCTGATTGCAGGCTGCCTGGATACAAATTAGTTTAGTGACAGAGATAACCTGTCCAAGAAGCACAGGGTGGGTTGAAAATGAGCAAAGTTGACAGCAAATTGAAAGTCTAATAAGTCCTTCAAATGGTTGATTTGTGCCTAGTGGACATGTAAGCTTTAAGGAGTATGAAATATTGGAAATCAATGTCTCTCTATGAAATTTCATTAGGCCCCAGTGTCCTCAGTTCATAGTATTTTATGTTTTGATGGATGGTCTGAAGAAAACGATTCCCTAAACTGCTAGGATTGAGGGAATTCTGATACGATTCACACATCTTTGAGAAACCAGCAATATGTTTAAGTGTTATTAATCTCACGTCTTCATTTGTCCTGTTCCACATTGCTTATCCCTGGAGTATTTTTTTTTTCATTCTCAAATCAAACGTGCTTGACATTTATTGATGCTTTGGTAATTTTTTTTAAACATATAAACAGGATAAATGTTAAACTTATTAACAGAAGATTAACCACAAAAGAATTGAAGAGATAAAGCTGCTTCTTCAACTGCAAAACATTTCTAATCACTAATCCTCTTGTTCTCTCTCTCTCTCTCTCTCTCTCTCTCTCTCTCTCTGTGTCCTCCCTCTTTCTTTTCTTTTCTTTTCTTTTCAGGGGACACAGAGCCCAGGCTGGATGACCCCCCTTGCAAGGATTCGGGTGCCCATGTCTGTGGCAGATGCTGTGCAGAGTTCTTTGAACTGTCGGATCTTGAACAACACCAGAAGAATTGCACTAAGAATCAATTAGTTCTGATAGTGAATGAGAGTCCTGTGTCTCCTTCCGGAACCTTCTCTCCAGGCTCTTCTCCCCATAATCCTGACGAGCAGGTGAATGACACGACTAATAACACAGATCAAGTGGAGTGTGCTGACCTTTTAGACCATAACTCACTGGATAAAGAAGAAGCCATGGATATGGATGTGTCTGCAATCTCTGTTAGCCATGACGATGGAAGTAGGAACATGGAGGAAAGCAGCCCCATCGACGGCAGCAGCGACGGAAGCCATGGCAGTAGGGGTAGTACTGGATCCAATCTGGGCAGCTCTGCTATCTCAGCCTCACTACCTCAGCTTGATAATTTGACAGAACTGGGAAACTTCTCTGTGATGAACAGCAATGTTATCATTGAAAATCTCCAGAGCACCAAAGTGGCAGTGGCTCAGTTCTCTCAGGAGACAAGATCAGCAGGAGGCCAGAGGATTGCAGTGCCCGCTCTGATGGAGCAACTTCTAGCCCTACAACAACAGCAGATTCACCAGTTACAGCTAATAGAGCAGATTCGTCATCAAATTCTATTGCTGGCATCCCAGTCTCCTGAGCTACAGGTGCCACCCAATTCCTCCCCTGGGACTCTGGCTTCATCCACCAACCCACTAACCACACTCAGCTCTCATCTGTCCCAGCAGCTAGCGGCTGCAGCAGGGCTAGCACAGAGTCTAGCCAGCCAGTCTGCTAGCATTAGTAGCCTGAAGCAGATAGCTAGTGCAGCACAGCTACCTCAAAGCAACTCTGGAATGGGAGAGTCATCTCAGAGTCTGGGAGCACTGGGGACAGCTGTGGTGAATACACAAACATCGGATAAGAGGGCTGGATACGCTGGAAGTCTCCATTCCCAGCTAGGAACCCCCTCACTGGCAAAGACATCCACACCATCCTTTGGGATTGGAAGTCTGCTGAATCCTGTGGCTAACTCACTTCTACCTCAGCCCCCACCAGGAAATCCAATGTTCTCCAGTGCTCTTCCAAGTGTTGGAACCACAGTGGAGGATCTCAGTTCACTTGCTGCATTAGCTCAACAAAGGAAAAGCAAGCAACCCAGTGTATCTTCATTTGAACCTAAGAGCAGCTCAGAGGAGGCATTTTTCAAACATAAGTGTAGGTTTTGTGCCAAGGTGTTTGGGAGTGATAGTGCCTTGCAGATCCACTTGCGTTCACATACAGGAGAGAGGCCATACAAATGCAACATCTGTGGCAACCGCTTTTCAACTCGTGGCAACTTGAAGGTTCACTTTCAGCGTCATAAAGAGAAGTATCCTCACATCCAGATGAACCCGTACCCAGTACCAGAGCATTTGGACAATATTCCAACCAGCACTGGAATTCCATATGGTATGTCAATGGCACCGGAGAAGCCAGTCACTAGTTGGCTCGATAGTAAGCCTGTTTTATCTACTCTGAGCTCATCAGTTGGTATGTTGCTCCCACCCACTATACCAAGCCTACCCCCATTCATTAAGAAAGAAGAAAATCATTCCGTGGCCATTACAAGTCCTTCCCATTCTGCTAAGAGTGACTCGGGTCCAGCAGAACCTTCCACAAAATGCAGTGATGGTGTGTCAGAAGAAGGAGATGTTGCAACCTTGCCTACCTCAAATGGGAAAACTGAAGAAAGCAGTCAGCCTTCTAGCTTGACAACAAACACAAGCTCTGTGGGAGAGAGCAAGATAGAGTACACTACTTCTAACAGCCCTCCTATGTCTACCAACCCTCTGATGCCCCTGATGTCAGAGCAGTTTAAGGCTAAGTTTCCGTTTGGAGGACTTCTTGATCCTTTGCAAGGTTCAGAAACTTCAAAACTTCAGCAATTAGTAGAAAATATTGACAGGAAAGTGACGGACCCCAATGAGTGTGTCATCTGCCACCGAGTTCTCAGCTGTCAGAGTGCACTGAAAATGCACTATCGTACGCATACTGGGGAGCGGCCCTTTAAGTGCAAAATTTGTGGCCGTGCCTTTACCACTAAGGGCAACCTGAAGACCCACTACAGTGTCCATCGTGCCATGCCACCTCTGAGGGTGCAGCACTCTTGTCCCATCTGCCAGAAGAAGTTCACTAATGCTGTTGTCTTGCAGCAGCACATCCGCATGCACATGGGTGGCCAGATTCCCAACACCCCTCTCCATGACAGCTACCCAGAGTCTATGGGCTCTGACACTGGTTCATTTGAAGAGCGAAACTTTGACGATTTAGACAACTTCTCAGATGACAACATGGAGGGAATGGAAGACGGTCCAGATAGCAGTGTTCCAGACACACCCAAATCTGTTGACGCATCCCAGGACAGCCTGTGTTCTTCACCTATGCCACAGGAGCAATCAGGTGTTGACCATCAGGATAAGAACTTACCCCAGGGGCTGACAGAAGATTTACAGTTAAACAGACTTAAAACAACAGAAAATGGTTCAGTTGAAGGTGATCACTTCACTAATGATTCCTCCTCACCAGGAGGTGATGTGGAGAGCCAAAGTGCAGGAAGTCCGGCTGCCTCTGAATCTACCTCCTCCATGCAAGCTCCTTCACCTTCTAGTGCTGTTCCCCAGCAGCGCAAATCCCCCAGTCTGGAGGATCGTCAGCAGAGGGCACTATCACTGGAGCACATAAGTGCAGGCCTCATGCAAACCCATTCCTCAGGTCTAGGGGCTCTTGACCTAACTTCCATGAACCCCTCTAAAGACCCTCTGGGCATGCTTTTCCCCTTTCGTGAGCGAGGCACTTCTAAGAACACATCATGTGACATTTGTGGAAAGACATTTGCCTGTCAGAGTGCCTTGGACATCCATTACCGGAGCCATACCAAAGAAAGACCTTTCATTTGCACAGCCTGCAACCGGGGCTTCTCCACCAAGGGTAATCTAAAGCAACACATGCTGACCCACCAAATGAGAGATCTGCCGTCCCAGCTCTTTGAGCCCAGCACCAGCCTGGCATCCAGCCCTACCCCGTCTCTGCTTTCTGTTGGATCCCTGCCCTCCTTGATTAAGGCTGAAAACGGTTTCCTCCATGCTCCTCAACATGACAGTAAAGATCTTCCTTTAAGCATGGTGACCTCTTCCGCTTCTACGTCTCCAGTGCTTTCAGCTGCACCTCCAAGACGGACACCCAAGCAGCACTACTGCAACACATGTGGGAAGATGTTCTCCTCTTCTAGCGCTCTTCAGATCCATGAGAGGACCCACACTGGGGAGAAGCCCTTTGCTTGTACCATCTGTGGACGTGCATTCACCACTAAAGGAAATCTCAAGGTAATCGCTTCTCTTATAAATCACGTAAATAATAAATATAATGCTTTTCTGGACCTTTTGTGTAGTTAATCTGTTAGGCACTGTCACTGTGCACTAATGAAAAAAAAAAATAGAGAAAGAACACCTCAGCTGTGCTGAAATAAAGGTGTACAAGTGGAAAGGTTGAGTCACCCATTAATATGAATATTGGGCAGAAACCTGAGAGTGTGACTGATGGAGCACAGCCAGGAACGCTTCACTTAACAGGCTTTAACTACAGTTACCAGCAGCAACCATCCTGAGCTGCTGCATGCTCAGTATTTTTCCAGAATTTATCTAGTGAAAAACGTGAGATTCCCTTTGATCATGAAGGGAAATGGCCCCTACTCACAGATAAACAGGAACTCGGGGGGTTGATGTGGGCATGTGTGATCGCACCAGTCGCCTGTAAAGAACTGAGGAAACCTGACACACCGGCTGTTTAATTTTCAGGAAGCAATGTAAATCTCTAACTGGATACAAATTTCCTTTCCTAATAAATCAGTAATCATAGTGTATTCATTAAGAGGAGTAAAGGACCTGAAGCTACACTTCACAGCTTAGTTCATTAGCAAAGGCCTTGCATCAAATATTTATTTACTTGTCTTTCAAAAGCAATTTTCACATCCACTTTTAAAAAATGAGTCATGCTAAAGCCTCATCATTCCCAAGCTTAGGATAATATGATAGACTCATTGCAAATTTGAGGCATATCTTTTACTTTTTCAAATTCTTTGAGATGTTTAAGCCACAGGCTCGGAGGAATGAAGCAAAAATAGCATTGTGGTGAAAAAAATCAAATTGGTATCATGTGCTTGTTAACCACAGACTCGAAAAGTATCAGATGAGGATATTATACCTCGCATATCGGGTTTAAGTTACATGCTTGAAGAGCAATGGCACATTTAGGAGAGGCCAGTGCAATAGGACGTGACACTGCAGTTTATCTAAGATGTGACTTGTTCTCAAGAGGCTTGATCTGCTTCTAGAGTAGAGGAGTGTTTATAAAATGTATTTGTCTCACCCTAAAAGCTAGACCCTGATGGCTGATTTCTGGGACGTTATTCTAAAAACTAGAAAATGAGTTATATTTTATTTTTTCCATTGCATCATGTTATGAACTCAGTGTTTATGTGAGGACAAATCTCTAAACAGTCCTGACCATTTCCTTTCTCTGTTGGTGTGTGTGTGTGTTTGCGTTTAGGTGCATATGGGTACTCATATGTGGAACAGTGCCCCAGCGAGACGAGGACGCCGGCTCTCTGTAGATGGCCCTATGGCCTTCCTGGGCACAAACCCTGTAAAGTTCCCTGAGCTCTTTCCGAAAGACTTGTCCAGCAGGGTAGCAAACGGAGACCCAGCTAGTTTCTGGAACCAGTATGCCGCTGCATTCTCCAACGGCCTGGCGATGAAGACCAACGAGATATCTGTGATCCAGAACGGAGGCTTGCCGCCATCTCTGTCTGGAAGCGTGGGTAACGGGGGCAGTTCTCCCATCAGCGGCCTGACAGGCAGCATGGACAAGCTGCATAACTCGGAGTCCAATGCAGCACTAGCTGGCCTTGAGAAAATGGCCAACACGGAAAACGGCACTCACTTCCGTTTCGCTCGTTTTATGGAGGACAACAAGGAGATTGTCACTAACTAAAGGACGAGCAGTGCTTCTATGGTACAAGCTGATATACACGAACACAAACACTTGCAAGACATGTACTCACACATGCACAACAGGAGAACAAGTGCAAGAAAAGATTGAGACTTTAGTTACAGAAGAGAACTTGCTTTTTGTACAATGTACAACATGTTAATGTTTTACAAAGCTTATTTATTAGTGATTATAACCTTGCTCGAAAAATCGAAGTGGAAACATTAACAATTACTTAAGTTTTTTTTTTTTTTTTATTTTTTACCACAAGAACGGAGCTGTCTGATTGTGTAAAAGTGTGCTTTTGGAACTTTTAGAATTTCTGGATAGATGACCTTTTACGTTAGTATTAAATTATTTCTATCTGTAGTATGTATAACATTCATGTTTGTGATGCATTAGAGCTTGAATACGCAAACACAAAAGACTGTAAATAATGTACACTGATCTGTGCTAGATGGTTTACCAGCTGTGTATTAACTTTCCCCCCTGATTAAAATAGCCTATGATATTTTTTCCCCCCATCAGGCAGAGGACACACGAGATAGGTCTATTATCGAACTTTTATTTAAGTAAAAACAAAGCAGGCATAACTACATCTCAGCTGTTTTTAGAAATTAATCCTTGTTTTCAGTGTTTATTGTATTGTGGTTTTTCACTTTCTCACTTTCTTTGTTTAGTTTGGTTTCCTTTATTTCTTGTTGCTATACACTACAAAGCTTCTAACAGCTTCATTGTTACATGAGCAAACACAAAGGAAGGTCTACATGGTTTATACCTGAGAAAGAAATTAAATGCATTCTGTCCGTTACACTTGTTGAAGTAAACATGAGCTGGTTTTCCACATCTTCATCTGTTATTAAGCGCAAAATGGTTGCAGTGTTCATGTATATGTCTGATGAGGAACAGAAAAACTCTGTCCCAACAACATACATACATACATACATACATACATACATACATACGTACATATGCAACATTGCTCAAAAGATATCCACTTGGCCAGGGGGCAAAACATAGTGGTTTTATAAAGATAAAGATATGAAGTACTGTTCAAATATCTTAGGCACTCTATTGTTGTTGTTTTTTTTTTAAAATACTACAAACTTAATTATAGATTTTATGGCTTCTACTGTACATTAGCAAGTCAGTACGAAAACATTCTTGATTTCCAAACATGAGTTGTCCAATGTGTGTGTGTCAGTAAAGAAAGCAGCATACAGTATTATGTCAGAGACAATTTTCAGATATATAATTAACAGTTATTCCACAAAATCAAGTCGTACATGAGCTGATAGCCGATGAGGCGCGTAGCACTGAGTTGGCTATAAGCCATGTACGACCAGATTGAGTGGAATAACTGTTTTAGTCTATCCACATTCACTGGATTTTCAGAAACGAATCATTTTTAATTTTATTTTTTTGCAAATTTGATAAATAAAAACTTTATACAAAATGTCCGAGAAAATAATTTCCACTTAGGATGTAAACAAACCTGTGAAATTACAGGAGGAATTTGTGAAAAATGTGATGATGATGATGATGATAATAATAATAATAATCTTGAAACTAAAAAAGAAATGTTATTTAAATCAAATACTTTAATTCCATATTTTGTTGCTTTTGGTATTTTATGGGGTTTTGTTGTCGAGTAAAGTTTTTATTTCATTCTCGGTTGGTTCAGCAACATGCTCCGCCATTTTATTTTTCTCTACTCACAGTATATGAGCTGCTATCCTAGTAGTAGAGCAGCCAATCAGAGCGCACGATTGCTCATATCCAGTGAATGTGGCTAGAATAATAATATTTATACCACAGTGCGGTTGAATTCTTAAATCCGATTGGTCAGAAGGTGTGCATTATAATACGTTCCACATATTCTAAGCCTACTAATAAACAGATTTGTAAAAAAAAATAAAACAACAAAAAAGATGTTTAACAAAGAAAAAATGTCTAATTGTTGATGATTTTTTTTTTCTTAGGAGACATGGAGGAGTCTCGAGTGTCAGCACTTTGTAACACTTTGCAAAGTTTCCCAGCAAAGGAATATCTTGACGACAGGAGGATACAGTTTGGTATTTCTCAGTAAAATGCCAAGCTGCGTTTTTTTTTTTTTTAAAGAGAGAAAAGGAGAGAGAATGACTGCTATAACGCAAGTGGTAGCAGGAACTAACTTCCACAATATTCGTTAGTAAATCCATTTATTCAGTAATAATATATTAAACGTCTCTGTGTTAAAAGAGTTATGGCACACAGCAGACTCTGGTGCTATACAACAATAACCCACTGTGCATCATGCTGTATGCAAAACGATTCTACGGAACAAAGCAGCCTGACAAGAGGAAGCTCTGGTTGCTAAGCAACATATCAGAAAGATACCCGTGTTAGGGTGCTACATGGACAGGACAGTGCTTGTGTGTTAAGTATAATGAACTTACTGGCTTAAAACCTGTTCAGTTATTGCGTTCACAGCTGTGCGTATACAGAGGATTTCATAACAGCTCTGAACGAGGCTCAGCCAATCAGGTTTCAGAGTTTATAATCCAATCTTACTCAGTGCTGGTTAACAAGTCAGGATTTGATCACTCTTCCTTTCCATTCGCTACTTTCCCTATTTGATCATCGTAACGACCTTCAAATCGGAACACGTTTCCATTCCTGTGTGCACATTTAAGTCACACAAAACACAACTATTGCAGGAGAGCCGTACAATATAAAGACCTGATTGTCTAAAGACCTCGTCCTGATCCAACCCTGACCCGAACTTACAGCCACAATGATTTCTCTAGAGGACTGGATGAGCGCTGCTGTTCAGCTACTGCTCCTGCTTCTCCCAAATAAGCCTCGCCTAATGAAGAATCAAGGGCTTATGGGAAAACGGGGATTAGTTTATGCACCTGATCAGAGTGCACCATCACTGATTTACCTATGCGATGAGATCAGGTTTGCTTAATGCTAATCTGCCCTTTGGGTGTAGTCTATTAGCATACAATGAGTAAAAAAAAAACCTCACGGAACTGGTGCACACGCAGTCATAGGAAATAACACACAGACATGAAAATGGTTAAAGCCTGTAGTCTGATCAGATGCAATGAGATGTTTTTGGTGCAGCTGGACTTTTTATGAGAAGTAATTAGCTAACAGTTTCTTTGGACGAACATTGAGAAACACTGTACATTTTTAGTTCATCAAATTTAGTTGCCTACTTTCTCTCTGCTGGTTAGACACAAGACAAATCATGCAAAAGGATGCTGCTGGTAGGTAACAGTTTGTTAAAAAAAATAGAAAGAGGCAAAGCTAGTCTTGCTATTAGCTACTCACTAGCACTGCGACAGGAGGACTTGCTATATTAATTATACGCGTACTGTTTATATCAGTGGTGTAGTGGTTAGCACTGTCGCCTCACAGCAAGAAGGTTCTGGGTTCGAGCCCAGCGGCCAACGAAGGCCTTTCTGTGCGGAGTTTGCATGTTCTCCCCGTGTCCGCGTGGGTTTCCTCCGGGTGCTCCGGTTTCCCCC
>JAOANJ010000020.1:29962600-29972733 GCA_026413345.1 Ariopsis seemanni
AACCATATTCAACGCTCATTCTCCATTGGGTAGAGTGACATAATACACGTAGGATAAGCGATATGCTAACAATATTGCATGCTGTTGAACCAAATTAATAAAACCTGCTAGAAGGAAATAGAACATGTTTTTATTCCATCGAAAAAGTGTCCTGTATGTATAATAATATACAATATTTATATTTTCCACTTCCCAGATGTCACTGATCTTCCAACACTTCCCTCTATACGTCATTTGCCGTATACAGTATTGCTCTAAATCTTCCCTTCTATCATGGAAATGCTGTCCATCTCTTGCTTTTTTTTTCCATTAAGCCTTTTCCTTCTTGTCTTTTTCCTTCCTTACATCCTTCCAAGGTCATATGTAGACTAGAATCTATAAACCTTTGCATGGCCAAAGTTATATGAATTCTTACTTTTTAACAGCCAAGTTAAAGCATTTCCCATTTCAGCTTCACCGGTTTAAAACGATCCCACAATCAGGACAGAAGAGGATGAAATTGCGAAGTAATTACTCTCTCTTTTCTCACTCAGGGAAGTCACGTTCAGTGCTCTGGATGTCGAAGTGTTTGTATCTGTTGATTTTGCTCTTATGAAGTGTCCTTTTGTGTTGAAGTATTTAATTGAAACATGAGCCTGAGCAATTAGTCAGAGTGTCAGACCTCCGTCGTGTAATTCTTCATGAGGATAGGTGTAGAACTATACCCTATGGCTCAGGGCAGACATATACCACACACACACACACACACACATGGCGACAGTGATGATAATGTGAGGCTAGCCAAGCTGCCCCCTGAGGTTGGTCACCCCATCGTCTGCCTTAATAAAAATCACCACCCGTCATCCACACCTCATATCACACACACACCACACACACACACACACACACACACACAAAGTACTCAAACATGCCATTGTGGTCTGTCCCTACAGTCCAGTGAAATGTAACCCTGTCGGTTTGCCATGCAGCACTCTCTTCTCCCCCCGTAGCACTCCAACAGCTTGATCCTAAGCAGATCTGACTGCATGTGATTTGTCTGATTCACTGCACACCTGTCTGGCTGCTATAATTAGCATCCATGACACCTGCTGCCTGGTGTTAAAAGTGCAAGGCAAAGTTTAGGCCGGAATGCAGAGTAAGATACAACCTGAAGCAAAACATAGCTGACAAACACATTACCAGGTGCAGCAGTGATATCTCAAGCCCTTTAACACTTGATAAACTGCATGAATTTGCAGCCTGAGATGGAATAAATGGAATGAAATAAACACGAAATACAGAAAGACTTCATGACAAGACACCAGGGTGTAAGTCGAGAAACTAATAAATGAGTTAAGACGGGAACAGGTGAGCACAATAGAGGAAGAAAGAAATGACAGGAGCGCAGTGGGTGGAGACAGGACCAAAACAGGAACCAAAAACATAAGCGCATGATGTTTGTCACCATGGGAACCATGATGCAAAGAGAAAATCTGCAATATTCAGTGTTAATAGTTTCACAGGGGTGGCGTAGTGGTTAGCACTGTCGCCTTACAGCAAGAAGGTTCTGGGTTCAAGCCCAGTGATTGATGGGGGCCTTTCTGTGTGGAGTTTGCATGTTCTCCTCGTGTCTGTGTGGGTTTCCTCCGGGTGCTCTGGTTTATCCCAAAGACATGCAGGTTAGGCTAATTGGTGGCTCTAAATTGACTGTAGGTGTGAATGATTTTGTCTCTGTGTCAGCCCTGCGATGACCTGGTGACACTTGTCCAGGGTGTACCCCGCCTCTCACCCATAGTCAGCTGGGATAGGCTCCAGCTTGCCCACAACCCTGTACAGGATAAGTGGTAATGGATGGATGGATGAATAGTTTCACAGTACATTAAAGAACTTGGATGGATGGGTGGACAGATGGATCACTTTATTAATCCCAGAAAGAAATTCACAGACTACAGCAGTAAACCAAAAAGTAGTATAGACTGGACAACCTAATGAACTAGTCGACTCTCATATTATTCTAAACCATGTCTTCTTCCTGAGTCTGAATTTTATATCTGCAGATTTTTTCAGGATTAAAGGAAAGTCCTTTCAAAGCAGAAAGTGGCTTAAAATGTGAACACATTTTACAAATGACAAACCTTCTCTATTCAAAAGAAAAGCAAGTCCAAGGTGGCACAGTAGTGTTAACACTCTCACCTCAAAGCAAGAAGGAGCCTTTCTATGTGGAGTTCGCATGTTCTCCAGGTGCTCCAGTTTCATCCTACAGTCCAAAGACATTACATAACATTACAGGCATTTAGCAGATGCTCTTATCCAGAGCGATGACCAACAGAGTTCTAACTAGGCCTTTTCAATGTATTGAGCCGATATGCAACATTTCCTTAGCACTACTCCCACAGTATTGCTGACACGCCTGTAAAAGTTGCCACTCCACTAATAAAAAGACTTGTCAATCATGAAAATGTGGTCTTTTGTTTATTTTTCTCTTGTTATCCCAATGCAGCAGTGACGGCATACCACCATGTGAATGTTCTACATTTGGACATACTCCACTCCCCATCCACATAAGCACCCAGTGCATAGCTGCCCGAGTAGTTCCATGTGGAGATTGTCACTGATCATGCTCGTCCAGTTTACCTCCTTCCTTATGCTGTGTTTGCGGTAAAGTGCCATCCATGTTAAGAGGCTCTTACGCGCCATGCAAGTAATACATGCCGTTCCCTGGCAAATTTTTTTTAAACACAGGGCATTGAAACCATCGGAGTAATGGTCAGTAGGGGAAGGTATGATATGAGTTAGATCTGGATCATCATGTATTGTAATTGAATGGCAGAAGCTGAAAATAAAGCTGACACTTGGTGAGCATCAACTGGTTGCTTTATTCTTAATCCATAAATGTCAGTAATATAGTTGAATATTAATTATAATAAGTCTTCAATCAAAAACAATCTCAGGAACTTTTGGCAAAAAATAAAAAAAATCTCATGAATATTACCAAAAAAGAGTGACTTTCAGGAAGGCCTGCAAGTGCCAGGAAATGCACTGGAATGCATCTCTGAGCATGTAGAACCCGTCAGCTTTTAGGGGCCTGAGATGGCCCCTGAACCCCTGGCCATTATGACTGGTCCCACTACGCTGATATTTTGGTCTTATTAGAACCCTGTAACAAGATGTACAAGGATTAGATGCTGCGCTCAAGGGCACTTCAGCCATTCCTGATGGTCTATGGAATCGAACCAGCGACCTTTCGGTCCCAAAGACATGCAGATTTGGTCAACTAGTGTTTCTAAATCACCCATAGGTTTGAATACAAGTGTGAATGGCTGTTTGTCTCTCTGGGTTAGTTTGGTGATCTGTCCAGGATGCCTTTCACCCAATGTCAGCTGGGATTGGCTCCAGCTCACCTGTAACCCTCAACGCATAAGTGGTATAGAGAATGACTGACTGACTGAATTTGCTTGCTAGAAAATCAATTGAAGTACTTGTAGAAGCTGACTCTGAATACGAGGAACTTCCCCTGCATTAATATTCACATAACTTTTGAACATAATTCTGTATTCCAACTCAAATACAGTCCAATGATAGCAAAGAGTCCGTTTGAGTACTTGCCTACTGTCCATGTCGAGTAATGTTATGCTCATGTTTATGCTCATCCATTTCCTGTATTAATACACATAGACAGGTAGTAGATCATAATGTCTAGTTAAATTGCATGATCTACCACTTGTTTAATCTAGTTAATTAGGTTTTTCAGGCAAACAAAGAATGCGATTGGGCAGCACATTGAAGAATTTACTTGCCTGAATCCATAAGCTTGCTCATGAATTAATTTACTGGACATGTTTATTTCGGTAATGTTTTAGCTAATTAATCAATTTTGCATTCATCTACGTATTGCTGTATCACCAAATAATCTAAAATACTTCTTATTTCATTAGCTGGCCTGTCATTCAGGGCTGTTTGCACCCCAAAACAGGTGTACTATTCACCAAAACTCACAAAAAGGAATAACATATATCACTCCCATGCAATATTAGAGACTTTCCAGTATTTTTGAAAATGTTTCATCTATTTAACTATCGATTTTATCTGTATGATTACTGAAGTGTTACTCGTGGACCAATAAAATACCAAAAGTTCCCAAACTCTGGGGGAAAATGCTTACATTTGGTCTATTCAGTGCAATTTGTTAATGTGTTGTTTGTTGCATTAAAGTTGCGTTTAAGCAAATAAAAGACAGGCCATTGATTTCCTGCTCGGTTCTGCTCCTCGGGAAAGTGCACATGTAGGCACCGAATTAGAATTCGTTTGATGGCTTTATGGATTGAAATATGCCACAAATTTGATTGAGGGCGATTTGCTCGTCTGGACCGGATCCATCTGGCCCCTTCCTCCTTATTGTGCTTCCTGATTGATTTTTAAGTTAGGAGCAGGCGAGTGCCGCCCAATCAAGAGCCACCAACATCGTGCAGATTAGACAATTTGCGGTAATCAATGAAAATATTCCCTGATTTGCGAGAGCTCAATCCAAGCCATAAATCACAGGTGCAATGCATGAGTTAGTTAGCAGTAAAACAAGCGCCGCAGACAGAATGGGCTAGCAGGGGTGAATTAAGGGGCGGGAGAGGAAGTAATGTGAGAGACGATACTGAAGTGTGTGTGTGTGAGAGAGAGAGAGGTGGTAATGAGACTGAAATACTGGTCTCTTTTCCTTTTACCCCCCCCAACAGCATGCCTGTCAACTACTAATGGCCCAGCATAAGGGCTAGCATTTGTCATCCAGCATCTGGACACATATTTATTCATTTATTTATTGCCTTGATGCAGGATCATCTTTTATAACGTTAAGCACCTCGTCCTCCCCTCGAGTCACATATTGACAACAGAGTCTTGAATTTATCCTCAGGAAATAATGCAGTCAGTTAATGGAATGTCATATTTATTAATTAATAAAGTGCATACTATAGATATTAACATTCCAATGGAATAAATTACTGAAGATTGACGTCTCTGCAATGCCACATCAAGCTGAAAGATCCTTTTGGTTTTCTTTCATTCATACATTCATTTATTTACTTATAGGAGAAAATGGACTGTTATGCATCTCACTTGTTTGGTTCAGAAAAAAAATGCCCATCTTTCTAACCCTCTCACTTTCTCATCACACACACACACACACACACACACACACACACCTGGCCGATGCTCTTGGCAGGTGGTTGCTCTTTGTGTCATCGTAATGGCCCTGGCCAGACTGATTATCCTGCCAGCAGCCTCTACAAGTGCATTTGATTCTATCACATCCCCCCCTCACACACCAACACACACCCGTACACACATGCACACACACGCTCACAAACTAGGGTTGGTCTGTTTTATCAAAGGAATTACCTAAAGTGCCTGTTATTTCATCATCCCACCTGTCAGCAGGGCCTATTCCTGTAATTTATACACCCCCAAAACAAGTGCACTGTTCATAGATCACCCATGTCCAAGAAAAAAAGGGCTAAAATATCATCCGGCCTGTGCAGTCGAGGCCAGGTGTGGAGTCATTAACCTCTGCCACGGTGTGAACCCGAGCTTATTATGAGATGGAGGCGCCTCCTTGGTATGAGAAAGAGTGGCTTTTGTTCCCAAAGCTGTCCTTAGTTAAGCGCACACACTTTGTCACACATCAATACACTCATTTCCTCCTCATATAAGCAGGTACTGAGGATAGGAATGAAATGCTTGGCCTTAAATGTGATGCTGCCTGAGTGATTCTTCACCCTGAGTATTAATGAAGTCTGGCTTGGATTTAACATCAAGACATTTTTGCACCAAAAATATCATAGGATAATAAGGATGGAATCATTATTATTATTATTATTAGTAGTAGTAGTAGTAGTAGTAGTAGTCGTAGTAGTAGTAGTAGTAAGTATCAGATTAATAATATAAAATGTGTATATAAGCCATGACCTAATGGTTAGAGAAGCAGCTTTGGAACCAAAAGGTCACTGGGTCAATTCCCTGGACTGGCAGGAATGGCTGAAGTGCCCTTGAGCAAGGCACCTAACCCCCAACTGCTCCCCAGGCTGCTCTGGGTATGTTACATGTTGCTCTGGATAAGAGTGTCTGCTAAATGCCTGTAATGTAATGTATATTCAATATTGAATAAGGGTCCTTCAGGTTTGATGAGGTTTGTAGGAGTTTGCTGTAATACCATTTGTTATGAATGATGCACCTCCAAGAAAGCCTGGGTATTCCTGGGCATGACTTTAAACTGCAACTGGTGGTGAGTCTCAGGTCCAGGAAGACTTGACTATTGGGGAAAGTGGAGTTACCCCTTACTCACCATTGCTCCCAGGTCTGCTCTGACTCAGAGTGGTAGCACCTGCCTGAGTTCCAGCTATGGGTTACCAATAAGGTTATCAATACCATACATAAGGTGCTGGGAGCAGGGCACATTTCGGTGCAATGTGGCAGAGGAACCCAACAGGGTCAGTGGCACACCACCAGATGGCATGCAGAAGAGCCACTCAAATGGCCAATGGATGTCATCACTCACTCGGCAAGTCAGTTGTCACAACAAGGCAACTTCCATACCTGTCAGGTCTGTGGCACTTTTGCACACCACTTCGCATCAGTTCTGGAGGTCCAGAGAGACAACACGATGGGGGCATGACATTGCTTGTCTTACCTTACTGTGCAAGGCGCTTTGTTAGGAGAGGGGAATATGAAAGCCTTGTGGCAATGGAGTAAATGTGATGGGAGCAGGTCTGAGAAGCTGGAAGTTGCCAGTAGGAACGTTACACACAGGTGGCTCGCATTTGATGGTTGCAGCATAGCTGAAGCTCTGAGTAACAGCAGGCTGAGGCAGCATTGCAGGTGTCTAGGCAGCCTTACTTAGGCAGAGCACTGCCTGTCCTGGAAAGGGAAGCCCTTAGAAAAGGTGGGGTAGAGAAAGCTTACCCAGTCCTTACCTGGCTGGCTCACCACAGCCAGCAGGTCTCCATAACAGTGGTAGAAAGACAAAGAATATGAAATTGATTGATGGGACTTGGAATGTCCATACCATGTTGGACAATGATAAGAGACCTGAGCGTAGAATAGCTCTGATCATGAAGGAACTAGATTGCTACAGCATCGACATCGCTACGCTCTGAGAAAGCATTTTCTGACTCCGTCTGTTCTGATATCATGTCCATAACGTATCCTTGTTCTAAAGCAAGTACACACATTGATCAAGACACTCGTTTTCTGCTGAGCAGAGGAATGAAATGCAGAGTGACACCATCTGGACGATACATCACACTGTCTGGGTTGACGTTTAGCTGATTATATGTTGCATGTCGTCCCGAAGCTCGCTTCTTGTCTCCAGTAATAATAGCATCATTGGTCATGTGGCTGCTGGAACCATGTCAATAATGAACAAGAGACTCTGATGAAGACCTGTAGTTATGATTCATGAGATTTGCTGTGAATATGCAGCAGTCATGTGACAAGTGAAAGGAAGAATCAGACCTGAAATATAAGTTCATGAACGAAGCTGAGTTTGGGTGACGTGCACACTCGGTTCAGGGAAAGATGAACGAATCACTCCCTGAGACGACTCGTTGCATATGACTCCTGAGTCAATATGCAAAATGAACAAATCATTCACAAATGACACATCACTCGTTTAACGAGCCTTATAGGAATTTGTTGTAGTGCTACTCGTATTGTACGACGCTCCTGACTCTCTCTCTTTCTGTATCATGTCCATACGTAGCTCTGATTGTTAACTTTTTCAAGCACACACAGGCACACCGATTGAGACACTCATTCACTCCTGATAAGCGTACCGTACTTCATGCCTCACATTTAACACTGATGATGTCCGAGTTTATGTTGGCTGATTGTGTGTTGCATGCATTACAGATGCATTTAAGATCATGCCCTTTTTTGCATCAATTGTAATATACACTGTTCCTGTGAGAAAGCATTCCTCCAGCTCTTTCCCCGTCATGTCTGTAGCTCTGTTAGTGTCTGTGTTACAGTATGAGATCGTCTCCATCTTTGCTTACCCTTGGAAATCTCTGCTCGGCCCTGATCCAACATCAGAAGCAATGATTAAAAAAGAAAAAGAAAAACACACTCGCTTGACTCAAAGCTGCTGCCTGGCTTAACATTGTCAAAAAGAGTTGTTGGGTTTTTTTTTTTTATTCTCCCATTTCACCTCCTGTGTATATTTTATTGAACCGTTCTCATCCCTTTGCAGAGAATAAGCTGTGTTCAAAATGTATTTCTCCTCTCATTAACAGCTTGTGGGCTACATATGCACTCTGGCTTCGGTGAGAATCCTGGGATGAGCTTTTCAGATTCGTCTGATGTCTCACAAGAGAATCCCTGTTTTTTTTTTCTTTCACACTTACAAAATTAGTGAAATACTGTGTTAGCACATTGTTTTTTACAGTGTAGTAACTACGTGCCTTTTCAGACACTGATTGCAAGCTATTCCTTGTATAATTCAAGTACGTAGAGTTATATAGAACTGATTTTTATTCTACAATACAATAATTCTGACTTTCTCACCCTGCGCAAGGTAAGCACTTAAGTGCTTGTCAGTTGATCAGCCTTTTACTCAAGCATCTCCATTTCTGCTGGTCAGGGAACAGTTCCTCCTCCTCCACTTTCTTCAAGGTTGTTCCCCTTTTCTCCAGAGCTGTTTTGATGTTATCTGTCCATCTTATATGGGGCTTTCCCACCACCCTGGAACACTCAGGCTTGTAGTGGTAGTACTTCAGTGGGAGCCTGTTTTCATCCATTCTTCTCAGTTCCAACATTGATGGTGGCCATTCATAGGGTTCTTTGTTGTTTGCGAGAATTGTGTCCATTTCCATTCTGTATCTGGTGGCGTGGTCCGTCCGAGTTTTGAGGCTGATCATGCATTGCATGTGCAGCAAGCTTTTTATGCCACTGGCTTGCAGGGCCTGTCATGGCAACCCTCTTTGTTTATCTGGGCTTGGGGACCGGCATGTTGCATATGATGTATATGCATGTTCATGGCCAAAAGTGTTGGAACTGCTAATTAGTACCTTCCTCATGTCATAAGCCCCCCGAAGGTTACAGGTCTCCCATGTACTAGATCGGGGCAGGCACCAGGTGGGAACAAGCTGCCGCACCTTGACAAGGTTACACAGTTCCTTGTCCTGGTGGGGTGAGGCCCCCAGGACCATGACAGACAAAACAATAGTTACCCAAATATATCATTCTTACCAAGAAAAGCTTGAGGTATTGTTAGCAAAGCTCCATACTTAAGAGAATATGGTAACGCATCGACCTGATTTTTGATGGCTTTCCCGACCAGATGACATCTGTATGACGTACGTGTACCACCACAGGGAACCTGATCGTAAGTGCAAGGCAATGTCTCTCATAAACCTTTGACCATCGGACAACAAAATTTCCATGTTTATTTACATGAGATAGATGGGTTTTTATCCAGCGCTTATTTTTAATTTGCTTTTTTTTAAATAACGTGGGATTATTTACTAACATATTTTATGAAAAATATTCACTACAGTTTCATATAAAATGAGCTAAAACAGTTTTATTACTCCACTAGCTTGTTGGACAGTTGACAGTTTCTGTCATGTAAGGGCGATAGACGGATGTAAGTGCAGGAAGAGTTTTATTGAAAACACACTAGCAAACAGATCCAAGACAAAGGAAAGGCAGAGTCGAAAAACAGGCAGTGGTTGAGTGAGGCACAGAGGTGTTGAGGATATCAGAGGGAATACAATACTCATAGTCCAAAACTACAAACAGGATCAAAACCAGAAAAGCAATACAAAATACAAGGCTTGGTAATGTTAGATACAGGGTACAGAGCGTATACTTCGCAAAGTCTGTGTGTTACTAAGAGTCCTTATATTTAGCACTGTGACTGCGCTCTAATCAGGAACTGGTGCATGGTAATTAGTCCAAATGGTGTGATATATATACACATGACAGATGCAACCAGACACAGCTGTTTGACATGAAGTTTGATATTGGATGGTAACTCTACAGCAATGATGTAAAGTGAAAGCACTGGTTCACTTCTGTCCACCAGGCACTCAGCAGAGTCACACCATAATAAATGTTGTGGTGTTGTTTCTGGCGCATGGCATGTGGCGTCAAAGAAAGGAATAAAT
>JAOANJ010000020.1:31210515-31220946 GCA_026413345.1 Ariopsis seemanni
GTCTCTAAATTAGAGAACGTTTTGCCAAGACGTTGCTCCTTGTGATTGGAAATAACTTTAAAATAGATAGTGAAAACGAACAGAAATAATGCCTGAACACAGAATAAAACAACAGGAACTTCTTCTTCCCATCCTCCTCAATCTCCATCCCATGTTGATCATGTCCACAGGGCGAGTCCACTGAGAAGGAAGGAAGGGGGGGTTAGGTTTTACCTGGGTGATCATTTCGGAAGAAAAATCCATAAAATATATCTTTAGAAAAGGAATAAGATGTTAAGTGTGTTTTAGAGCATTGATGATTTAAAAATATCAACTTTGGGATTGGTTTTAATTGTGGTTAGGGCTGTTCTGATTTCCAAGCTCCCCCCTGTTCTCTGGGTGAAATGGAATGGTCCATTCCAGGCAGGCAGGCAGGCAGACATGTCATGGCTGTTGCTCGGAGAGGTGACGGAGAGAGAGAGGGGAGTCTCGGGAGAGAAACACTCGTGAACGCGTCACTCCTGCGCTTCTTAAAACGTTTAAATATTGTTGATTTTGTAGTTACTGGTTTCTGATTGTCCTGTAAGGGGATTAACAGTGTAATATTACCTGTTTGGGAAACAGAAAGAAGTTTGTGTGTTTATTAAAACGCGCCGCCCCAGAGAGAGAGAGAGAGGCTGATGGTGAACTTTGGACTTGTCTTTTATTTATTTATTTCCGTTCGGTTCCGCTAACATGTCCAAGGAAGAAGGAGCAGAGAAATAAAGAGTCGTTTGCCCGGAGCTGAGGGCTGCTGGGCAGGACACAGGAAAGTGGAGGAAGTTTTCCAGCCAGCACTGGCTTTCTGTCAGCAGTGATATTTTACTCTGGGGGACCAAAATGTCGGCCAAAGCTGCTTCAAATAAGGTAGGACACATATATATATTTACACGAGTTCGAGAAGAAATTATGTCTCGAAATGTGTTTTGTTGATTTGATGAGGAAAAAATCCGACGATTTTACCTCAGGGGAAAAAAAAAAAGACGACGTCAGTGTAAAGTTGGAGTTAAAGTTCGCTGCCTGTTTTGTTTCACTGCCAGATCTGTGTCAGGGTTTGTGTTCATGTTTGTCATTTTATCGAAGAACTTTCTGGAATATTTCGATACTTATTTGCTTTTCGACTTTTTTTTGTCACCAGGAAAGGTGAACTGTGTGAGAGAGAGAGAGAGAGTCTGTAACACAGGTCAAACTTGTCTGAGGTAAATTTTCGTGGCTCTGGGCAGCTCGTTAAGTGTCACTGCTCCATTAATCCTCACAGCTGGAGTGAAAACATCTAATTTCATACTAATTTAACTCCTGTGAAATGCTCACCTCATTTCTCCTTTTCGTTTTTTGTTTTTTAAACCCAAACTCGATTTGTGAGTGCTCTTATAAATATAGCTCTCTGACAAAATTGCCATTTTTTAATCGATATAGACTAATATATTTCGATTGAATGATTAAAAAAAATGCATTTCTTTATTTCTTTCTCTCTCGACACACAGTTGGAGTTGAAGTGTGCGCGTTCACGCCCTGCTGCGCGTTCACGCGGTCAGGTTTTGAGTGAGTGAGGGAGCGCGCGCGCGGTTGACTCTCTTTATTGATTGATTGATTGTTTTATTGATTTTATTCCGGGGTTTCTAAGCCGAACTGTGAGGAGGTGAAGTATGTGCGTTATGCGGAGAGCGGCGGAAGAATGTGAGCTGTGCGGAACTCCGCTCTTCAGGTTTGGTTAGTTTGTCTTGTGGAAGCAAAACATTTGTGGTGATGACACACTGCTGAGGTGCGCGCGCACACACACACACACCCGCAAATTCAACCCAGGGTTATCAGATAGAACTGAGTTTTAGAGTTTTGGTGGGTTTCGTTTGGTGTGTGAAGTCTACATCGCTTACTTTAGTAGTTCTTCATTTAATAAGTAATAATAATAAGTAATAATAATTTATTATTATTACTACGTGGTGCGTTCACACCCACCCGCAAATTCAACCCAGGGTTATCAGAGACAACTGAGTTTTAGAGTTTTGGTGGGTTTCGTTTAGTGTGAGAAGTCTACATCGCTTACTTTAGTAGTTCTTCATTTAATAAGTAATAATAACTTATTATTATTACTACTACTACGTGGTGCGTTCACACCCACCCGCAAATTCAACCCAGGGTTATCAGAGAGAACTGAGTTTTAGAGTTTTGGTGGGTTTCGTTTAGTGTGAGAAGTCTACATCGCCTTCTTTAGTAGTTCTTCATTTAATAAGTAATAATAATAAATAAGTAATAATAACATTATTATTATTATTACTACTACTACTACCACGTGGTGCGTTCACACCCACCTGCAAATTCAACCTAGGGTTATCAGATAGAACTGAGTTTTAGGGTTTTGGTGGGTTTCATTTGGTGTGAGAAGTCTACATCGCTTACTTTAGTAGTTCTTCATTTAATAAGTAATAATAATTTATTATTATTACTACTACTACGTGGTGCGTTCACACCCACCCGCAAATTCAACCCAGGGTTATCAGATAGAACTGAGTTTCAGGGTTTTGGTTGGTTTCATTTAGTGTGAGAAGTCTACATTGCTTACTTTAGTAGTTCTTCATTTAATAATAATAATAAACAATGCTACTACGTGGTGCGTTCACACCCACCCACAAATTCAGCCCGGGGTCGTCAGATAGTACTTGGTTTCAGGGTTTTGGTGGGTTTCCTTCACTACTATCAGTCTACATTCCTTACTTAAGTACACTCTTATATCAGTATTATTATGCGAGGTGCGTTCAAACACACCTGCAAATTCCACCTGGGGTTATTGACGTGAACTGGTCTCAAGGTTTAACATTTTATTACTACAACTTTACTCCTTAAGTACACTGTAGTTACATTATCAGCAATAATAAACACATCAGGTGTTTGTCCCTTTTTCAACATTAATCATTTCATGATTGTTGCCTCGATTAATTTCAGTTGTTTCTTAAATAGATCTAAAATCTAGTCGTTACATCGCTACTTGATGATTTTATGAAGACCTTGGTCCATACAGCAACCCGAATGGAGGAGGGGAACCCTAAACTAATACTTAAGTTGTCCTGTGTACTTTGTCATGGCTTTGACAGTCACTTCCGTTTAAAACGTGCAGGTTCTTGTTGCTTGATCGTGTTTTCATTATAACGTCTTGAACTGAGCCGTAAAGGGTTAAACCCTGCACTGAAAGTCGCTCAGTAGGTCATTCAGGAATCACTGATTCATTACCGATGGTGTTCCAGGTGTCAGCGTGTGAGCCGAGCTACACCCCTTCCGGCTTTCACTCTGATCTGAAACGTGCTTTGCTAGTCTTTAATGACGTCATGAGCTCCTTTGGTTCAGTCGAGACAAATGTTGGATCCTTTAGTGAAATATTATTAAATAACTTTTTTTACGTTATCGTTATTCCAGGCAGGACGTGTGGACTGATTCATTACAGGTGTGTTGGGGACGCCAGACCTGGGGCATTATCAGTTTCTTAATTTTTAAACAATAACTTTAGGCTTCTTGCATCAATCGTTTTCACAGATGTTGCTCTCGAGCTAGAAAATACAAACAAACAAACAAAAAACCAGAAAATGTTGTAGGATATTGTGATATAGATCAATCATTTGACGTCCTGAAGAGTTTTATTCCTCTTATACCACAGTAATTGTTTTTTTCTTTCTTTCTTTTTTTTTTTAAATCTTACAAGTCATGTTTGTTAATCCATTTAATGCTGTGGAACATCCCTGAAACAAGTACTTGCGTTAAAGCAGCTACACTACATGACCATTTCATTCCCTCATCCGCCTCTCTTTATTATTATTTCTTTCCCCTCTCTCTTTTGAGCTTAAAAAAAAAAAAACCCTCAACATGTCCGATGTCCTGAAGAACTTCCTCTGTGTTTGGAAACTTAAACTTCCAGCTTTACCTCTGACTTTTACAAACCCTGATACTAGAGACTCCTTCCATAAACATTTAAATAAACGTCTCCTTACACACCAACACATCAGTGTTTACACGCTTTGAATGTTCGTCATCGTTAACAAACGTCTGATCGGAAAATGTAGCTGTTGAGTCGTCAGAATTTAGTAATTGTGCATATTTTTGTTTAAAAAAAAAAAAGTGTACAAACCTTGGATCTCATAACTAGCCTGAATAATCTAATTAGCCTTCTGAGATGTCGTTGTATCGTGATTTTAATTTTTTTAAATAAAAATAATGATTTTTAAAGCTTTTTCTACTGTCTGAATCTGAAGTGTAAATTGTTTACAGAATAAAAATATTTTCTCGTCAGTGTTACTATTTTGTTTAACATATTGGAAAATAAATGACCACCAAACTATTTTTTAAAAACGTAAAACCATTTTGCAAGCGGTTTGTTAGCATAGATATTGTGATGCAGTTCGTGCTTTGCAGAAATATATCGAAATATTGTGATCATGGTTTTTTTTTTTTAAATCATCACCCCACCCCTAATGATCAGCTACTCAGACATTTATCTCCACATTCCACACTTGTCTCGGTTGCAGATTTCTCTTATCAGTCTCACACAGACATCCACAAAATCTCTCCTGAAAATAAGTAGAACAGATAGACGCAGAGTCCACCACGACCTCATGCGGAAGAATCTTTCACTTTGTTGTTGTTTTTTTTTTTTATACTCAGGATAAAATGCAGTTAATTTTAGGAGTCGATCATTTCAGGAAAATAATCTTCCTAATGTGTGTGTCCCCCCCCCTTTTCCTAAAGCGCCTGCATCCTGCTGTAAAGGAAGTGCGTGTTTGTGTTTGTATCTGTGTGTGTTTCTTGGGAAAAGGAAAAGTTTGTATAGGTAAACATCGCAGAACAAACACCTGTAATGTTGGACTCATGGTCATGTGGGGTCACTGTGCTTTGAAGGAAAAAAGAAGCAGCGAGTTGAGTCATTTCGTGCTGCATAAAAATGAATGTTTTAATATGGAGGAGTGTATTCAGTGGCATCGTCCTCCCCTCTCCCTCCCTTCCTCTCTTTGTACGGAAAACAAAAGCGAGCACATGTATGTATTTACGCTCTAAATGGGTCTGGAGTGCTCATATTCATGACGGGTGAAGGAATAATTTTCAGGCTTTTGAGAGACTTCTCTCAGCGTAACGTGTGTTTTTTTTTTTTTTTTTTAATTTCTGTAAGTATGTATACACCATTTCTGCTTTACAGCGCAGACTGGTTGTGTCCCGTCTCGTCTGTCTCTGAGACGCCTTTGTGAAGAGTAGAGATGATGTAGAAAAGCAGCTTGAGTGGCCCTGTGCCAAGGACACTCCATCGGTTCCCATGGTGAGCAGAGGGCACAGACTGCTCTGGGGTGATGGGCCTCAGGGTGCAGCTCCGTGACTGGCTCTATGCAGTGGTGCTCTGTTGTGACCTGATGGATATTGTGTCCAACTTGCCTCGTTAGAGTTGATTCGCAGGTTGGAACGACATTTTTTAAAATTTATTTACCTCAGTGGTAAAAAGGTGTCTTTGAGCAAAACCATGGACGCTTCCATGTTCATCTTTTGGTCTTTTAGCCAAAGATGAATCTAGCCAGCTTACACTGATGTACATTTTTCCTCCTTAAACAGCGACCTGTATAGTCCGTGTTACAGATTTAACGATCAGATATATCTGTATGTTGATTGATCAGTGTTTATATACAGTATAACTCGTATTTAAAGGTATGAAGTGTGACTTTATGTACTTTTGATGCTCTGAGCAGCCATGTTGATTTGACATCACTTTGTTAACAGTGAAGGAACTCGTAGAAAGTTCAGGTTGAGGGGCTGTTTTCTTTGGCTTTCCCCAATACCCCTTTTCCACCAATGGGGAACAGGTTCCGTTCTGGTTCACACACTAAATTTTGCACCATTCAGATCATTTCAACCAAGAATAAATTGGTTCCGGACCTGAGAGGTTGGTTAAGAGTTGGAAGCAAAATATAACTGGTTTTTCTGGAGTGAACCGTGATGTCATTAGTTTGAAGAGGAAGCAGAAATGGAGAACGCAACGGAACAGGATGCATCTTGAGAAAAACTGGACCGAAAACAAATATCTGCAGAAAAGGAACAAAATCTCGCAGGTAATCAATACGCTCCATCATCTTGCTATGACTGTTTAGTCCTGTTGTGAATTGTGCGTCGTCCTCTGCTCATGATGCATCCTTGATTACAACAGTTCTGGTGAAAACGTGGGCTGGCTTGCTAGCTAGCACCAAAGCTCAAAGAATCCTGAATGGAACGGGTTCGAGAACCCATTCCCTGTTGGTTGAAAAGGGGTATCGTTGGAGGTTTGGAATCATAGCAACTTGTGACCTCGAGTTGAACACGGCATTCAAAAATGACCAGGGAAAAGATAATCAGGTCGCTGACTAGTTTAGTCAACTGCCATTTTCAAGTCCCAGACCAAGATTAATCAAGATCAAGGCATCTTAAGGGGGTCGAGACCAAATAAAGTAAGACTGAGTCTTGTAGTCCATCAAATCCTTTTCAAGGCCAAGCCTTTACTTCAGTGAGTTGGCTTCAATCAGTGGGCGGCACGATGGTGTAGTGGTCAACACTGTCACCTTACAGCAAGAAGGTTCCAGGTTCAAACCTCATGGCCGACGGGGGCCTTTCTGTGTGGAGTTTGCATGTTCTCCCTGTGTCTGCGTGGGTTTCCTCCACAGTTCAAGGACATGCAGATTAGGTAAAATACCCAACCATTGGGTTTGTACAGGATAGTGCATACTTGGTGCCGGTCCCAAGCCTGGATAGAGGGCCTAGTGTGAGATTAGTGCAAGCTAATCTTGGAAAAGAGAAAAAAAAAAGCATAAAGAAAATATCGTGACCTCAGAACTTGAGTCCTGCGGTGCTGAGTGTGATGACGCTGGTCTTTGGAATGGAGACGGAGGAAACTGGAGCTATTGGTACTGCACCTTTCATCAAAAAGTTAAATTATCACAGCGTCCCAGCGTTCGGCTCATTAAGGGCTCAGGTATGCTCAGGGCAGGTACGCTCAGCTCACTGAGACACTCGGATCTGGCAAGAGTTGGAAAAAAGGTGCAGACAATCACTTGTTACCTGCTCGTTCTATGCAACTCCTCTGATCTTCATCGCTGATGACTGACCAAACCACTGCTCTCTCAAGTGATGAGGTTTTAATAGCGGGTCCAGTTTGTTCCTGAGAGTTTGGAACAATCAGTGTGTGGAGCTGGACTTTTTGAACGTTTCTTACCAGATTGATCAGGGCTCTGACCTTTCACCCGCTGTCGTGTTTTCAGATCAGGTTCATCAGGAAGAAGATTGGTTCATCACAGATTGGACAAAAACAGTTTTGTATCAGTGTTTTTATTGATGATTGTCTGGTGGATGTGTGCACTGAGAGATTCGAGAAGGGTAGTAACAAAACGATGGTGTCAATACAGACCTGAGATGAGCTGGAGGAGATTATGGACCCCACATGGATATTATTTAACCCGCATCCAGACAGTCTGAAGTGACTCCCGAGCACCAGTCCAGTGTGTCATTACCATCGTTGGTGTGTTTATGGTTACGGTTAATAACAGGGTGTTATTAGTGTATTTGGTGAGTTAATGATGGTGATTAGTGGCAGGATGGTGGTGTTGGGTCGGGTTCTGTGGTGACGGTGTGTTATTTCTGTGTGTGATAATGACAGTAATCAGTAGCAGCGATGTGTGTTTGTGTGTGGATGTTCAGGACGGGTCTCAGCTGGTTTCTCGTCTTTATTTGCAATGTAACTTTGGTTTATTTTGATTTCTGAACTGGATCCATAAAGTGTTCATTAATTCAGGTGTATGTTTGTTTGTTTGTTTATTTATTTATTGAGCCTGGATTTAGTACGGATTGTCACACAGTTGTGTAAAAGTCCTCCTTGACCTCGTGAGTGTATTTTACATGAACATAAAAAAAAAAAGTGTGTGTATATATTTTTATTTTATTTTCCAGGTAGAATTTCTCCAGCTGTTCATGAGTCACGTTTCTAAGGAAATCCTTCAGTCCATGAATAAACATTTCCTTAGCTGATGTAATGATTCGAAAGATTTAGCATGTCCTGTGCTATTTTTTTATTTTTATTTTTTTATTGCTTCTCGACATTATGCCATTATTGCCCATTTCCTCAAAAGAAACAAAGCACCTCTGACCTGTTTTTCATCCGCTTCCATAATTTCATCTGCTCTCTTTATAGTGAGTCTCGTTCTGCGCTCACATTATTCTGCACTTCTTGCTTGTGGGTGTGTCCTGTATGTAGTTAACTTGCTGTTGCCATGGTTTCACCAGGTTGGTGGCGCCAGAACGTAAATAAAACAATGTCTGATTTGTAACCAAATACATTGTTTTGCTAAAAATACAATTCATGAGCATATGAGTGCATCCTTTGTTAGCGTCAGAATAAATGTAAAGCTACATTTGGAAGCTTTGCATTGAAAGTAAAGCAAAAAAAAATTTCTGACCCCTCCTTGACACACGTCACGTCAACAGTTTAATGTCCTGAAATACAGCAGCGAAAAAAAAAAACCCCAGTGCTGTTGAATTTATCGTAAGTAAAATTGGGGAATCTTTAGTCTTGATTCTTAAGCATGAATATATTTGGAGTCAAAAACTACAGATATTAGCAGTGTATGCTAACTTTCAAGCAGCGATCTCTCTCTCTCTCTCTCTCTCTCTGTGTGTGTGTGTGTGTGTGTGTGTGTGTGTGTGTGTGTGTGTGTGTGTGTGAGTGAGTGAAGTCTGCCTGGTTGCTCTGTGTACATGTTTGAATAAAATTAGGGAAGGATGTAAAAGGAGTGAAAGAGGAATAAAAGAAGAATAAAGGAGGAATAACAGGAGTGGAGAATGTGGCACTCTGCACCAGAAGAAAAAAGACAGACGGAGAGAACAAAAAGAGTTCATGTACAATGATGTCTCTCTAAAACTGATCATCTTTGTCTGAGAGTAAACACTGAAACACACACACACACACAGGAGAAGAGGAGTGTAATCTTAATTGATCTTTAACAACATAATTAATGTTGCAGTGTTCGAAAGCATGGTGTGTGTGTGTGTGTGTGTGTGTGTGTGTGTGTAGCTGCAGGTTAAGATTAGTGTGTTGCTCAGGTGTGAGTCAGTCGTGTGCCGAAAGGATGAATTCTGCTGAAAGAAGAAAAAGAGTTGAGGAGGAACAACGACAAAACATGTGGAAGAAGGAAGAGGAGGATCGAGGAGGAAGAGAAAGGAGGAGAAACATCAGTCTGCAGTCAGTGAGTGTAAACACAGGGGAGTGAGGAAAGACAGACAGAGAGATAAGGAAAGTTAGACAGGCTGTAGACAGAGTGCTTCAGATAAACAGAGTAAGACAGGTAGATGGGCAGATGAACAATGAGACAGACAGACAGAGAGTGAGACAGGCAGTGTGTGTGATGATAGTAATTAATCTGTTCTATATTTTTAGCTTCATTGGGAAAGAACTACATCTGCTCCCTCTGCCCTGGGGTGTGTGTGTGTGTGTGTGTGTGTGTTGTCTGTGATGTGATGCTCAGTGCCAGCTGAGATTTAAAACCCCCCACAAAACAAGCCGTTCAGTGTGATGTTCAGGTTCTGGATTTTGGTTCCAGCGTTGGTTCTGTCATTGTTCCACTCTGAGCTTCTCTTCTTCCTGTGATTCAGTTTGGTTCTCATGTTCCAGCTGCTCAGGTTCTCCTGTTCCTCAGGAGAGTTTAGTGTTCCACAGTGGGCTGTGATGGGTTCTGTACTTAGAGTCTGCATCCAGTAAACACACAGAAACTTAAAAACATTAACACAAAGAAACAGACATGAGACGATAATAACAATAGAAATGAACAGAAGTAGAGCAATAGAACACAGAGAACGGTAGAACAATCAGCACTTCGAACCACAACCTGAGAACTCAGAGGAACATAAACAGCACCACACTGAGGTGTTATGGGCGTGGTCATGGGTGTGGTCAGGGCTCATTCTACAAACAGTGTAATATTTCTGTAGAATACTGTGTTACTCATTAGGGGATGGAAACACACACACACACACAGCTGCAGGAATGAACTGTCGCCATGGCACCATGTGTCAGACATCAGATGGACAAAATCCTGAGACAGAGAAACTGAAGAAGAGATTTTTTTTTTACACATCTGGAATCTTCCATCAGGCTGCAAAATCATGAGCTGAAAAAGAGAAAAAAGTGGATTACACTATTAAACAATACATTTAACTCACCTGTGTGTGTATATCTAACTCCAAATAAAAACAAATGAAGGGTGATTTAAAACCAGTATCCAGGAAAGGCCGAGTGTTTGAGGAGTGAAGACGGGCCGAGGATCGCCAGTTTATCAACAAATGTGTGAGAAAATTATTGAAATGTTTCAAAACAATGTTCCTCAAAGAAAGAGAGGAAGAGATTTGGATATTTTACCCTCTATGGTGCAG
>JAOANJ010000020.1:31257077-31267124 GCA_026413345.1 Ariopsis seemanni
CCCTCCTGACTGTGTCTGTCCATCTGTCTCTTTGTCTGTGTCTGCCCCCCCCAGGTAAACAATGTTGACTTTGCGAACATCATCCGTGAGGAAGCAGTGCTGTTTCTGCTGGACCTGCCCCGAGGAGATGAGGTCACCATCCTGGCCCAGAGGAAGAAGGACGGTGAGTTGATTGTTCTAGTAAACTCTTCTATGTCTGTCTCTGGGTTCAGTAAGTAGTTCTGTTTCTTGCCACTGCAGTGTCTGAGGTGTGTGTGTGTGTGTGTGTGTAAACCATCTATTTAAGTGCATTTCTTCCCAAATCTCCTCTTCTGTGTATCAGAGGTTGTCCACTGCCTGACTGTGGTGCAGATTTGGACCCAGTAAAGTTTCACAGCACCCTGAACAAAGCTGACTGGCCATTTTTTTTTTTTTAAATGCAAACCAGTTGGGCTTCTGTAGCAGATCCTCTGCTGCGGCTGATTTATGTTTATTTACTGGATATAAATTATGTGTCTGAAGGCATCTCGTTGAGAAAGGGAAGCGTTTTCACAGACTGTTGTACTTTTTTTTTTTTTTCCCCTCCCCATTTTATATCCCACTTTGGACTGATTTAAAAGAATGTTTTAAAGCCCATGTTGGAGCCGTGCATGTGACATCTATGTACATGAAAAACAGGCGAGTTTCCATTTGTGCAAATGGAAGCTTTTTTTTTAATAAAATAAAGTTGGAAAAAAAACCCACCACAGTTGCAAATGGCCTTTCCATTGAGTGATGTTATTTAATTAAAGCTGGGTTTCTGTTCTCATGATAGTCGTTACAGTTAAACATGGTGACGGATCTCCAAGACATGATGAGTGTTGGTTGGCATGATTTATTTTTTTTTGATGGTTTGTTCCTCTTTGTCACGTTATGTGACTTAAATTTCAATTTTAGTAAATGTTGCCTTGTTGAATCGTCTGAAAAACCACCTCATGTTGGTGTATAAACTTCTGAGATTTTAATTGTTTTTTTGTTTGGGTTTTTAAAATTTTTTTCCATTACTTTTTTTTTTTGAAAATTCAAATTGCACATTAAGCAAGTTAATGGAAACCCACCTATTGACACCGATCAGTGAAACTACAGATGGAGATCTCTACAGATCGTGATCTTGGTTACGCAGCGTGTGATGCAGTTCATCCATAAATACCCCAATGTCTCGCAACAACATGGTAGTCTTATTTTTGTTGTTTGGTTTTTCTGACAGTGTATCGGCGGATCGTGGAGTCTGACGTGGGCGACTCCTTCTACATCCGCACCCATTTCGAGTACGAGAAGGAGTCTCCGTATGGCCTGAGCTTCAACAAGGGCGAGGTTTTCCGGGTGGTGGACACGCTCTACAACGGCAAGCTGGGCTCCTGGCTCGCCATCCGCATCGGCAAGAACCACCAGGAGGTGGAAAGGGGCATCATCCCAAACAAGAACAGGTTCTAAACCTCAGCTCAGTTTACGGATCACAGTCTGTGACGGTGTTCTCGTTCTGTTCAGCGTCTAACAGTGTGATACATGTTGTATATGTGACGTGCAACACCGAGTGGTGTCCTGTCATGAGTCCATGAAAGTAATTCTCGTTTCTTCTCCAGGGCGGAGCAGTTGTCCAGCGTCCAGTACACTTTACCCAAAACCCCTGGTGGAGACCGCGCCGATTTCTGGAGGTTCCGCGGACTCCGAAGCTCCAAGAGGAACCTGAGGAAGAGCCGGGAGGATCTTTCTGCTCAGCCGGTGCAAACCAAGTTCCCTGCATATGAAAGGGTCGTCCTGAGGGAAGGTGTGTGGATGCTTTCTGTAGACTCCAGCGACTCCTTTATGATTATGATTAGCATGCTAAACGTGCTAGCGACTTTATTACAATATTCAATTTTTAATCATAGCATTTGTTCCAGCTTTTTTTTTTTTTCCTTTTGCCCATTTTCTCTCTGATTTGGTTTCGCCCATTCCCTTCCCATCCACTTGCTAACGTGAACACTTGGAAGTTGAGGAGGGTGGGGCAAACACGTGCATCCTGTGTTAACCTCTGCGTCTGTTCAAACCCCGAAGAAGGCTGTATCTGCCCTCTTCTGCATACACAAGCTCGCTCTGTTTGTTTATTTTTCCTCTTTCTTTCCCAAGCCGGGTTCCTGAGGCCCGTGGTGATCTTCGGGCCCATCGCCGACATTGCCCGAGAGAAACTGGCCAGAGAGGTGCCTGATCTGTTCGAGCTCGCCAGTGAGTATCAGTTTACCACACTCTCTCTCACGCGCACACACTCCTGTGAATATCTGTATCACTTTACACGCTTAGTGCTGTTGTAAAACACACCATGTTGTCTCTGGGCTTTCATTACTCTGAGTGCTCTCAGGATCTGAAATGTGCATCACCACATGGAAATTGATTGATTTTAAAGATTTTTTTTTTTTTTTTGGAGGGGCGGGGTTTGCATAACACTGTTGCTTTATGACTGTACTTTGCCTTGCAGAAACACAGCGCCCTGGAGACGGGGAAAGTATGTCACTTGCTGCATCAGCTTGCTTGATCATTAGCGCTCAGTGAACAGCGGCTGCTGTTTATGGCTTTAAGACTGTGGTTTTGATTATTTATTTTATTTTTTTTAGTCTTTTTTTTTTCCTCCTGGTTGTAATTATTCCTCTAGACCACGCTGTCACACAGCACCAACCCTCCCATAGCAAGAAACCATACAAAAACAAACAAACCTGGAAATAACTTCATATACGCCGATATCTATAAGTGTGTATGAAGGCAAGATGGCACCACAATTATTAGCGCTGTTGATTAAAGGAAAAGAAAATCAATATATTGCACAAGTTCAGTTTTTCAGCTTGGATGATGTTTAGGTTTATATCATAAGTTTCTTTTTTTTTATTTTTGTGCACTGGTTTCAAAATTATTGGCACCCCAATAAAATAAAAATTTCAGCGAGAGTAACAGCACAGAGTCACTTCCCTTAATGTCTCACAGTGTTGGAGTCTTTTAGATGATCTTGGATTCTAGAAATGGATCATGCACACCATTTCAAATCCTTTTAGATGATGATGTAGTTTAAAAGTTTTATCCATGGCCAAGTCTTAACTTTCCGGCAGAAGCAAACAAGTTTTGGCCAAAAAAAAAAAAAAATCCTTTTACTTGGCAAAATTTACCATGACACGAATCTTCATAAGATGACCAATTCGATGGAACGATATTTACTTTGTATAATATTTTTTTATAAAACAAGATTAATCTATGGCCAAGTCTTGGCAGAGGCAGCCTGGTTAAAACCTCCTAGAATAAATATCAGAAATGCTGTCTATCACCATGCGAGTCCCAGGTTTATATTTAGACCATAATAGTCTGGTCAGTTTAAGGGTGCCAATAATTCTGCAATTGAATACAGCTTGGCTTATAAAGGATTGCATGTTTTTGTTTAAAAAGGTGTGTCATGATTGGGTAAAGAGGTTCGCTCATGAATCAGTCGAATCGTAATTGATTGTTGGGTCCAACAGGAACCGAACCTGACCTTGATAAATTAAAAGCTGTTTTTCCTGTATGTGGAAATATCAGCATCAATATCACATTTGCTGTTTTGAGGAATCGGTGAACATTCATCTTAAGGTCTTTTTAGGATGCCTGAGGTTTTAGATCCTGTTCTAGTAGAGAAAGTGATTCGACTCTGAATCGACTCATGATATGAAGTGAATCGAGCATGCTGCGTGTTTTGGGTTGCAGCATTTTTATATTTTTTTTGAGGTCTGAGCTGCTAAACTGAAAGCACAGTGTTGGAACGCTACAGAAATTCAGTGCGTTTTTGAACACTGGATATCCAAACTGTTCATATAGTGATCGAATCATTTGTTATATGGTACCGACTCGGTGTTCACTCTGCTAGAGTTATTTTTGTGATTAGTACGTGCGCTCGAGAAAGGTTTGTTTAAATTTATCAGGTACTTTATGACTAATGAAATGAGTTTTCGGAGTTTTCAGCCTGACACACTCCTCAGCTATTTTTTTTTTCCCTTTTCTTTATGTACAGCGTGAACGTAAGCTAACTGTGAACAAATGGAGTCAATTTCAGTCGGATTCCTTTTCAACGAACAAACTAAGGATGAGATGTTAACAATCTGAGCTAGGCTGCTTCAGCTAAACTGTTTTTCCGAATATTAAGCGCGCGCGCCCACACACACACTACAAGTAATACAATTAACATGTACATGAACACTTAAGGAGCATGAACTTGGTCTAAAAAGAGGTCTGGATGCATCCAGATCGTGTATGCTTCCGCATGTGCATCTTCATCTTGCTGTGGGTGGGTGTGTGTGGGTGTGTGTGTCTATGGGTGAGTGTGTGTGTGTGGGTGGGGATTTGTGGAAGCCGCCCCATTCGGCTGATCCCAGACCGGTTCTGTTGTTTCTCTCACGCCTGAACATTAAAGATGATCTTTTTTTTTTGTTAAGATCATAAAGCAGTGTGAGAGGACGGAGTCTCTCTGAGGATGCCAAGCCGAAGCATGAGGCCAGCGTTTGCGGGTGTTCAGTGTCTAAGTGTGTGTGTGTGTATTCTTTCTGCTGCATGCTCTAGGAAGCGAGCCCCGAGACGCAGGAACAGATCAGCGCAGCTCTGGAATTATCCGCCTTCACACCATTAAGCAGATCATCGATAAGGTGAGTGTATGAGCACGACAGATCTCTGTGCTGTGGTGGAGATAATCCTCACTGCAGAACCAGAAGTCCAGCAGGTGGAGCTGATCCCTGATCATTAATCCAGCTCCTCCTTGAAAAGCTTAACCCTAACCCACGATAACACAGAACTTATCCTGAGCTGACTCCGCCCCCTGGACTTTTGGTCATGCAGATTTGGGGGCGGAGCTTTCTGTGATCTCAGTGAGGTTGTAAGCTATAATCTAGCGCGTTAAAAATGTTTTGAAACTCTAAGGCTGGGCAATATGACTGTCGATATTTTTGATACATTTTGTCACAGTATGCGTTTGGGATTTCATTGGGATTTTGATAGCAAAATGACTGGAAGAAATGTTTACAGTCAGTATTTTTAGGCATTAAATAAAGCATGATTTGTACAGGTGTTGGGCTGTTGCGGGTTTTTTTTTTTTTAAAATCACCAAACACTTCATATTCTGGTAATGTGTGTTGTGTGCAGGATAAACACGCTGTGTTGGACATCACTCCCAACGCGGTGGACAGGCTGAACTATGCGCAGTGGTACCCCATTGTGGTGTTCCTGAACCCCGACACTAAACAGGGTGTGAAGAACATGAGGACGAGGCTGTGTCCCGAGTCCAGGAAGAGTGCGAGGAAGCTGTACGAACGCGCCCTCAAACTGAGGAAGAACAACCACCACCTCTTCACTGGTGAGCACAGGAAACGCGTGTGTGTATGTGTGATGTAATCAGTGATGACTGACTGATGCAGAATCAGCATTTTGTGAAATGAAACAAGATGAAAAATATTGAAATGATGTTAACCTAATTTACATTTGACATTGCTTATAATTGTTATATAACTTAATTATAACTTAGTAATAGCAGTTGACTAAAAATACTGAGTTATCTCTGCTGAATACAGCAAAGGCAGAGTAAACAAAATCCTCGTTAAGTGATCATATATTCACAATAAAAAAAAAAAAGAAATGTAGGCTATATTACTTACTTACTTTTTTTTCTTTCTTTTAGGGAATTTAGTTGTTCCAAAGTGTAGAACTGAATCCTAACCGAATCTACAGCTGAGAACATTTTAATGTCATTCAGTTATCGATAATGGCACAAAGATAAAATTATTTAGCTAAGTACTTCCTTCGTCTCTGCTCAGGCTAGATTTTTTCCACCAATCAGGAGAGAGAGCGTGGTTCGGAAGGTGTGATTTATATATTTATTTTTTTTAAAGCCATGGTTAAAGCTAAAGATGCTTCCAATTTTTTTTGAAAACAAAATATATACATAATATTTAATATACATATTTTTAATTAATATTGTGTGTGAAGGGTGTTTTTTATTTTTATTTATTTATTTATTATTATTTACTTTTTCAGTTCCATTTTCTTGGCCTGTTAAATCCTTTACTGAAAGAATGAACGTGAGGAAAAAAGAGGAAAAATGAAAATGTAACACTTTTTAATTAAAAAAAAAATTGAGGGGAAAAAAGATGAAATAATTTGTACACATGCAAGCTGCGTTAAAAAAAACTTGCAGAATTTAAATACTTAACATGAAATAAGATGCTTCCAGTAGGTGTAATTATTTCATAAATAAATAGTTAGAATAAAAATGCACCACATCTCTGCAAAAATAGTGTTTAATTCCTCATGTCCAGTTTTAGCTCTAATTATTTTAAACGTTTCATCGTGGTCAGTGCAACACTGCCCCCGAGTGCACACATCTGATTTCATTTCATCTCTCTCTCTCTCGCTCAGCCACCATAAACATGAACAACATGAACGATGGTTGGTACGGGGCGCTGAAGGAGACGATCGAGCAGCAGCAGAATCAGCTGGTCTGGGTTTCTGAGGGCAAGGTGAGGCTCATGAACTGCTCGGCCCTACATCACGGGTTTTATTTTTATTTATTGACACATGGTTATGTACAGTGATGTTTGTTTGATTACGTCATGAAGTCAGCTTGACCGCCATTTTGAACATTGTTTACTCACCTTCTTATGATTTTATATAATCAAATTTAACCCAAAATTCTTTTTGCTTTTCCTCCTTAACTTCGATCATTTTTTTTTCACTTTTTCTTTCTTTTCTCTCCTTACTTCCTTTCTCTTTGTTTGTCTACCTTCTACTTCTCCTGCTCTTCCCCCGTTTTCCTCTCTGCCACCCTTTACATCCACTTTTCCTCATTTTTATTTCCTCCCTGTATTTTTACCTCACACTTCTTCTCCCTTGTTCTTTATTTTCCTCTGTTCATTTTGCTTCTCAATTTTTCTCTGCTTTCTGCCTTGCTTTCTTTATCACTTTCTTTCTCTCTCTGCCTCCCTCTCATCTCTCCTCCCCTCTTTAAGGCGGACGGTGCATCCGAAGATGATCTGGACCTTCACGATGACCGCCTGTCGTACCTGTCGGCCCCAGGCAGCGAGTACAGCATGTACAGCACAGACAGCCGCCACACCTCCGACTACGAGGACACGGACACCGAGGGCGGAACCTACACCGACCACGAGCTGGACGAGCCGCTGAACGACGAGCCGATGAACGACGATGGCTTGCTGCACCACGCTCCGGCCATCAGCCGCTCGTCGGAGCCCGTCGTGGAACAGCCTCCGCCCAGCTATGATGCGCTCACGCGCATCGAACCAGCCTCCTTCAAAAACACGCCCATGCCACACCAGGTAGCGTTTCTCAAAGCCGCACACTTCCCCTGCAGCCTGGAGGCCATGCTGTGCCTCAGGAAAGGCATGTGGAGGCGATTATGAACCCAGAAAAATATAAAATCAGTATCTGACATTATCTATGAGATTTTTTTTTTCCTTTCTGAATGTTTAATTGTAACTTCTGTTTGTTTTTTTCCTCATCGATGTCGTTGTCTTCGTCGTGGTCTTCTGTGGTGGAATGAATCGGCGTTGTTGCTCCTCCTCGCTGTATCTGAGCCATAATTATTCAAACGATGTCAATTTAATGCGCATGACTGATGAACCTGTGATAAATATATAGCATGGTGTGTGTGTGTAATTTCCAGAGTGTCTTATGAAATACAGAAATGTACCACGTGCTAGAATTAAACTCAGATCAGTAAATCTATATAAATAAACAGACATCTGTTGTTCATCGGAGATTTTGCCATCAGTGCATGACTGGTTTCATTCACTTCACCACCCTTGGGGGGGAAAAACACAATGATGATAAATTATAGATTTTGTTTTGTTTTAATGAATAATAAATGAGGAATGCGGCTGTGTGGGAGTTAACGTGCGCATGCTGTATTAAACGTTTGTGACCACCTTCACAGAAAGCAGAGCCCACTCATCCTGAGCCAGCGCCCCCCGCTGCCCACCTTAATGTAGCGCTTCTGAGTTCGCTGGAGGGCAGCGCCGGACCGGGGGCGGTCATCTTGCCCCCGGCTCCTGAGCCCAGCCAATCAGAGCCCAAGGTACCTTCAAAGCCACCGGGCCGCAGATTCGTGCGCCGTTACACCCTGAATGCCCTCGGCGCTTTCCTCTTGAGCGCTTTTCTTGCATGTGCACTGCATTTGAATCATCTCTGTCCGTGCTCATGTGTGTTTTAGTGTAAACAGTAGTGTATGAGGCTTTTTAAAAGCTTGCACACTTTTGCATGACTCCCATGCATGGCCGCCTTGTTATTGTCTGTGATTTAAATGACGGTAGTGTCTCAAACGCTGTGAATTTATTTATTTACTTTTTTAACCTCGTAATTAATTTGACTCGTTTCTTCCTGTCTATATTTTCTCCTCGTGTAATGATTTGATTTTTTTGAAAGGTAGCTTTCGAAGGTTCCTGGTGTAGATTCTGCGATATTAACGCTTGAAGGCTACTTGTCAAAAGCTTTTTTTTTTTCTTACCTTATAATCTTTATAATTTCGCCTGATGCTCTGTCGTGGCCTGGATCAGTATTGTAGAGTAGTTTTTGGTCTAATCTTTCTTTTGTATTCGTGAAATATTATATTTTCTTTCTTGCTTCAGGTTTTTTAATGTGTTTATTATAATAACGGCCCCTCTTAGTCTCCTCTATTGCAGGTCTTTCCTTCCTCTGACTCTAAAGCTTCATCCTTCAGCCATAAATGCGTATTAACCGCCTTCGATTTCTGACGTGCTCAATTCAAATCCTGAAATTTATTTATTTATTTATTTTTACAATATTTGTCATATTTTCAAGATCAGTCATTCGTAGTGTTTTTATTTATTATTATTATTTTTTTATTAGCAGATGTACCAGACTGAGATCTACAGCGACAACCTGGCAGCACGCTCGAGCCCTGGGTTAAAGCAGCCATCTGTTTACAACTCCTCCCAGCAGCCTTTTTACCAGGAAGAGGCTGCGTACAGAGATTACGATCACCAGCTGTACCGTTACGAAGGTCCTTACGCCGAAGCGAAGTCTCGTAACTACGACTCGAACTTGCACGAGCAGTGGCCTGGATACGAGCGACAAAGCGACTACAGCCCGGCACGACCGCGCTATGGGAAGCCAGCCCCCTCGCCTGTCCGTCACGATGAAGCCCCACCCAGTATTGCACCCACACGTTATGACCAGGAACCCCTCTCTCCGCCCGCGTCTCGCTCTCCGGAGCCGCCGAAACAGTATTACGAGGCAGCGCCTTCCCTGAGGCCCACCCAGCCTAGAGGATACGTGAACTCAGACACCCCGCCCCCTCCCAAAGTCGAGACGCTCCCAGCAGAGGTGGAAACAGTAAACATGCCCCTCCCACCTCCACCACCAGAGGCAGGGGAAGACCCGGCGATGAAGCCGCAGTCGGTGCTGACTCGGGTCAAGATGTTCGAGAACAAGCGCTCGGTGTCAGTAGACCGTGCCAAAGAGAACGCCGACACCACGCTAAGGGTGAGCGCGTTACCAACACTATTACTGCTACTAGAGCACTCTTTTTATAATATAATTACTATGACATGAGTGCGAAAGTTCGTATGCCCTACTTTGAAATGATGAAACCAGCAGTATATTTATTTATTTATTTACTGACATTTCTTCATGATGACAAGGGGGGAAAAAACAGCTGACTTTTTTTTTTTTACAAATAATTTTAACAACTAAAATATTAAATATGGACATTTATCTACTATTTCCTCTGATTAGGTTTACAGTTAATCAAAAAAGATTAATAAATCTGTGTGTGTGTACATATATACATACAGCGCTCTCCACAATTATTGGCACCCCTGGTTAAGATGTGTTAAAAGCCTTAAAATAAATTCAATTTTTATTGTAGAAGCATAATCTCACACTGAAAATTGTAGAAAAATGTAACCCTTAACTCAAGTGAATAAAAAAATAATAATAAAAATCCCTGACTAAGAAATAATTATTTTTCATAAAATCACCTGTGGGCGGCACGGTGGTGTAGTGGTTAGCGCT
>JAOANJ010000020.1:31796739-31807077 GCA_026413345.1 Ariopsis seemanni
TTGTTCAAGGGCACTTCAGCCCAACCTCAGCCCAAGGCCGCCCCATGTTAACCTAACCTGCAGGTCTCTGGACTGTGGGGGAAACTGGAACACCCAGAGGAAACCCACACAGACATGGGAAGAACATACAAACTCCACACAGAAAGGCCCAGTCAGCTGCTGGGCTCGCATACAGAACCTTCTTGTGGAGAGGTGACAGTACTAACCACAATGCCACCAAAACCTCATCTGGGCAAAACAACTTCTTTATCATAGTACTGCCTCTGCCAGGTAAATATCAGGATGCAGAGTCAAGCATCTCGTCATCATTATTTAGGAACGAGGAGTCAAATTCATTTGTTTAAAAATAAATAATGCTGGTATGAAATCATTTGTGTCGATTCCTATCAACACAAATCTGAGACTCCAATAAAAACAAAACATGAAGGCAGAAGGAAGGAGTCTCCAGTGTGAGAGCTGAGTAACAGTCAGAGGCAAAGCTGTAATGGTAAGTAAACACTGGTTTGGAGCTGCTGCAGATGAAATATGACGAAGGTGAAAAGAACCGCAGTGAGAGCTTTGGTCATGGCTTCAAAACGGTGGTCCGATGTCACACAGAGGTTCAAAGATGGCTGTTGTTACAGCATACCTTTCAGATTGTCATTAAACTTATGCATGTGCGCACGCGCGTATGGTCACATGTTTCTCTCTCAAATTATAGATCCTTCCTTCAGATGAGAAGCAAAACCTATTAATTATTTTGATGATGTAACCAAGTCGTATCTCATTCTGAGATTATTTTGTCTGTTTGCTCCGCTCCAGAGCATGATAGGATAAAACTAAGTGCACCCCTGTGTTAATCTTGACCTCCCTAACACGCTTTGTGAATTTGGTGAAAATCGGAGAACGTCGGATTTTTTGTCCAAAAAACACCCAGACTAACCCCTTACTGTTTTTTTGGTGAAAAAACTGAAGGTCTCTGATTTTCACCAAATTCACAAAGCGTGTTAGGGAGGTCAAGACTAACACAGGGGTGCACTTAGTTTTATCCTATCACGCTCTGGAGCTGAGACCTGAACTGCTTTGCTGTACTGTACCACACTACACTGTATTATACTACACTGCAGCTTAGAGACATGATGGGTTGAAAATAATAGCACCCCTGCGTTAGTCTTGACTCCACTAATGCATGGTGTGAATTTGGTGAAAATCAGGGGTCAGGTTTTTCACCGGGGAGGAAAAAAAAAAAACCCAGTAAGGGGTTCGTCTGTGTATGTTGGACAAAAAATCTGACGTTCTATAATTTTCACCAAATTCACACCGTGTATTAATGAGGTCAAGACTAACACAGGGGTGCAATTATATTCACCCCATCATGTTTCTAAGCTGCAATATAGTATAGAATATTATAGTGCAGTACAATACAGCATAGCGGTTCAGGTCTCAGCCCCAGAGCGCAACAGGACAAAACTAATCACACCCCTGTGTTCGTCTTGACCTCATTAACACATGGTGCGAATTTGGTGAAAATCGTAGGTCGTCAGATTTTTTTGTCCAAAAAAAACCACAAAAAGACTAACCCCTTACTATTTTTTTGGCAAAAAAAACCAAAAACAACCCTGACCGATTTTCACCAGAATAAATATAGAATAGTGCACTATAGTAGGGTTTAGTCAATGAAATTGGTATAATTGTACAGTAATATAATGTATAGTGTTATAGTAATTATACAGTAACTGCACTGAGGTTTTTTTTTTATAGTTAAATAACTCTGCAACAGTCCAAACTGATAAACCAGCCAAAAAACAAACAAACAAACAAACAAACAAACAAACAAAAAACCACAATGCCTTAGTTTTCCTAGAAAAAACACACAGTCTTTCAACTAAAACAAAAGAGAAACATGCAGCGGATCTGAATCTGTTGGGACAATCACACTGTATTTCACAGGCAGAGCAGTGAGCAGCAGCCGCTGTGGAAATAAGAGCGAGGAATAACTGCAAAGAACAAAACGCCAAAAGTCTTAAACATGGAACAATACTAGACGGGAAAGAAGCCGAGCTGGCCAGGTTTCATTTTAGGAGCTGAAATGAAAAAGAATGGTGTCTTGTTGTAAAAGTAGGAACGAATCTAAAAAATGTCAGGATGCAGAGTCGAGCAGCTCATCATTATTTAGGAATGATGGTTCAAGTTCATTTGCTTAAAAATAAACAATGCTGGTATGAAGTCATTTGTGTCGATTCCTATAAACAGAAATCTGAGACTCCGTTAAAAAACATGAAGGCAGAAAGAAGGAGTCTCCAGTGTGAGAGCTGAGTAACAGGAGATAAAGCTGTAATGGTGAGTAAACACGGTGTGGTTTGGAGCTGCTGCAGGTGAAAGATGACCAACGTGAAAGAATTGCATCGAGAGCTTTGGGCGTGGCTCCAAAATGGTGGTCCGATGTCACACAGAGGTTCAAAGATGACCATCATCACAGCATACCTTTCAGATTATTATTATTAAACTTTGTTTGTTTTGTGTGTGTGTTTCTTTCTCAAATGATAGATCCTCCCATCAAATGAGAAGCAAAAACTTTATTATGGTGATGCAATAATCACTTTTTTTTTTTTTTTACAACTTGACCAAGTCCTATCTCATTCAGAGATTTTGTCCATTGGTGCCCCATTTAATACAACCATTATTATTATTATTATTATTATTATTATTAAAACAAATATTTAGTTTAATAGTAGTAAATAAATATAACTTACACACCCTAAAGGACAGTACAGATACACTGAAGTCTCAGGTTTTGTCCCATCACTCTGGAGCTGAGACCTGAACCCCTCTGCTGTATTGGACCACACCACAGTTTAGAGACAGGATAGGATGAAAATATTAGCACCCTTGTGTTAGTCTTAACCTCATTAACACTTTGTGAAGTTAGTGAGAATCAGAAAATGTCAGTTTTTTCACGAGAAAAAAAAAGTTTTTTGGAAGAAAAATCTGACATTCAATTTTCACCAAATACACGCCATGCGTTAATGAGATCAAGACTAACACGGGGTGCTATTATTTTTGTCCCATCATGTTTCTAAGCCACAATATAGTATAGAATGTTATAGTATAGTGTGGTACAATACAGCAGAGCGGTTCAGGTCTCAGCTCCAGAGTGTAATAGGACAAAATTCATCACACCTCTGTGTTAGTCTTGACCTCATTAACACACAGTGCGAATTTGGTGAAAATCGGGGAACATCAAATTTTTTGTCCAAAAAACACACAGACTAACCCCTTACTGTTTTTTTGGTGAAAAAACTGAAGGTCTCTGATTTTCACCAAATTCACAAAGCGTGTTAGGGAGGTCAAGACTAACACAGGGGTGCACTTAGTTTTATCCTATCACGCTCTGGAGCTGAGACCTGAACTGCTTTGCTGTACTGTACCACACTACACTGTATTATACTACACTGCAGCTTAGAGACATGATGGGTTGAAAATAATAGCACCCCTGCGTTAGTCTTGACTCCACTAATGCATGGTGTGAATTTGGTGAAAATCAGGGGTCAGGTTTTTCACCGGGGAGGAAAAAAAAAAAACCCAGTAAGGGGTTCGTCTGTGTATGTTGGACAAAAAATCTGACGTTCTATAATTTTCACCAAATTCACACCGTGTATTAATGAGGTCAAGACTAACACAGGGGTGCAATTATATTCACCCCATCATGTTTCTAAGCTGCAATATAGTATAGAATATTATAGTGCAGTACAATACAGCATAGCGGTTCAGGTCTCAGCCCCAGAGCGCAACAGGACAAAACTAATCACACCCCTGTGTTCGTCTTGACCTCATTAACACATGGTGCGAATTTGGTGAAAATCGTAGGTCGTCAGATTTTTTTGTCCAAAAAAAACCACAAAAAGACTAACCCCTTACTATTTTTTTGGCAAAAAAAACCAAAAACAACCCTGACCGATTTTCACCAGAATAAATATAGAATAGTGCACTATAGTAGGGTTTAGTCAATGAAATTGGTATAATTGTACAGTAATATAATGTATAGTGTTATAGTAATTATACAGTAACTGCACTGAGGTTTTTTTTTTATAGTTAAATAACTCTGCAACAGTCCAAACTGATAAACCAGCCAAAAAACAAACAAACAAACAAACAAACAAACAAACAAAAAACCACAATGCCTTAGTTTTCCTAGAAAAAACACACAGTCTTTCAACTAAAACAAAAGAGAAACATGCAGCGGATCTGAATCTGTTGGGACAATCACACTGTATTTCACAGGCAGAGCAGTGAGCAGCAGCCGCTGTGGAAATAAGAGCGAGGAATAACTGCAAAGAACAAAACGCCAAAAGTCTTAAACATGGAACAATACTAGACGGGAAAGAAGCCGAGCTGGCCAGGTTTCATTTTAGGAGCTGAAATGAGAAACAACGCGTCTTGTCGTAAAAGTGGGAATGAATCTAAAAATGTCAGGATGCAGAGTCGAGGAAGTCATTATCATTATTTAGGAACAATGATTTCATGGATCAAGTTCATTTGTTTAAATTAAGAAAAAAACAAAACCCACGCCAATGCAATCCTGAGACCATGTCCAACAATAAGTCACAATCATGGGTTGTTCATGTCAGTTATATTAAATATTGATCAAAAGGTGTTTAATTTTCTGTAAACAGCAGCTCTGACTGTAGTGCAGCTGAAAATCCCAGGTTTATATTAATGCTCTCATTGTTTCTATACTAAAAGCTCATTCACACCAGTTCCTTCATAAATTAAACTGTTGATGGAGTTCTTCCATTTAAAAAAAAAAAAAAACCACCCATTAAAACAGAAGGAGTCTCCAGTGTCAGAGGTCAGAGTTAAAGCGATCACTTTATGACACAGGAAAGTCTTACGGTTTCTCAGGAACACAAGCTCTGGGTTACTGATCTGAAGGTCATGGGTTCAAGCCCCAGCACTTACAAGCTGCCACTGCTGGGCCCTGAACCTTCTCTGTTCATGTACCCCTTTGTTGTATCCACTCTGGATAAGCACGTCTGCTAAAATGCATCGTAAGTAAGCATCAGGAATAATAGCTTATTAAACTTCAGGGACTGGTGATGGAATGACTGTTTATAGCTGCTATAATGTCAATGAAAAAACTCAAATTGCTGAGGAATACAAACACATCGAGACATGCTGTTACAGGAAAATGAGACAGTCAATGACGGCATCGCTCACTCTGCCCCCGTCTAGTCTGGAAGGAACGATCTATATATGCAATAAATGTTGCAAGCTATATACACTATATATAGAAGCAATATCTACCATAGGAATATTGAACTATTTGCCAGAAAGAACGGCGAGGAATTGATCAAGAAGCGATTTGTTGAACTGCTTAAGGCTTTAGTCCATAACTTCATGAATAATTGTAATTAAGCAAATCTGAGTAGAAGTTATATGCACCCTAGGTACCCTTACCTTCATGCCAGAGAGAATCAAAATCGGTAAAGAATTAAGGGAGAAGAAGTGATTTTCATGAAACGTGGACGATGGACAACACATTATGGCATAAGCTTATTGCCTGTCAGCTGGATGAGCTAATCATCAATTGTGAGGGAGACGGTAACAGTAGCACCGCTTCATCACACCACCTTGTTGTTGATTAGTTTCCTATAACTGCACAACACTGTTTAATTCCTTACATAAATGCACAAACTCCAAACATTTAAGCAAAATCCTGTTTTACATAAACAATTTTAACCTTATTAGTGCGTGCGTGTGATTAAGGACCTGTACATCTTCACACTTGTGTCCTAGTCTGCTCCACATCTGGGTTCTGTGATCGTGCAAGCCTCCTGAACCCTGAGAAACAACTCGAACATATGACTCGGATCAGAGACAAGCTCAACCACCTCAACCTCGGCTCTCCACAGAGCCTAAAAGAGCATGCATGTTTGTGTGTATATAAAAAAAAAAGTCTATGGAAAAACATTAAAAGGACTCAAACAGGAGGTGATCCAATCAGACTCGAAGCAACTGCATGCTGACATGTGGCTGCTTCAATCACTTAAAAACATTACATCACTGTCTAGAACTCAGTCTCACCCGACATCCGGTTGCTTTCCTCGACCCCGACTTCCAGCTCAGCAGCTTATCAAAACGCTCAGCAGGGAGAAAAACGAGAAAACTGATACTGCGCATCGGGAACACTGTGGTCGTGGCGCTCTCACACAAATCAAATGTACACGATCCTACAGTCTAAACAGATCGAGACGTAGAACGGATACGAGGAACGAGTGCAAGAGTGTGTGTGTTTGTTTTTTTTTAAAATAAACCTCCCCAGAGAAAACTATTCCTTGTTTGAAGAGACCGATCGACCCGTTGAGATCTTTCCACACGTTAGCTTGGTTCTTCAGCATGTAAGAACTTCATTAGAGAAGGCAAATCAAGTTGTATGATACAAGTGCATATTCTGCACCATTATAACCAAAGTCTATCATTTAAAGCAGCTAAAAACAACTCATTAAATGCACACTTTCAGGGGGGGAAAAATTATTACAGGAATTTAGCATGATGCTCTTATCCAGAGTGACATACAACATTCCCAGAGCAGCCTGGGGAGCAGTTGGGGGTTAGATGCCTTGCTCAAGGGCACTTCAGCCATTCCTACTGGTCCAGGGAATTGAACCAGCAACCTTTTGGTCCCAAAGCTGCTTCTAAAGCCATTAGTTCATGGCTTCCCCATGTTCTTTGGATAGTTCAAGGTTCTTCATCCCCCCCCCATCCCATAGACACAACTGAACTCTCTCCATCTTCAGGTTTACAACCATTTACAGAATGGTTCTAGATTTACACCAATGGTTAATGCAACTAAAAGAACCTAGAAACCACTCTAGATTTAGTCTTTAGGTTTTCCCTTGGATCCTTAGAAAGAAAGGGTTCAAAAGTTAAATTGAACTCCATTAAGTTGATTCTTCTCTTCAGATTTGACTCACATTTAACCTTTCAGTTAAACTTCTGTCTTTGGAACACGTCCTGGATGTAACCTTCAGATTAAGATTTTCAGCTGAGCCTTTAGGTTAAAATGTTTTCTAGAGGAAAAAAGGTCATGATTTAACTTCTAAGCTAAATTCATCTTCAGAAAATGTTCTAGATTTAACCTTTAGGTTAACCTCTATTCTTAGAAAGGGTTCTAGATGAAGCTCAATAATTCAAAAGCATGAGTTTTAGTTTTTTTTTAGTTGTTGTTTCATCACCACAAATGGGTTCTAGATTCAGACTTTATTAAGCTCCTTATCCTCTGTAGATTAAGCTAATCTTCATATATGGTTCTGGATTTCATCTTTAGCATCACCTCAGTGTCATTAGATAGAGTTTGAGATTTAACTTTAGATTAAGGTGTTTGTCTTTAGAAAGGTTTCTAACTTTAATCTTAGAATGAAGCACCATCTTTAGAAAGACTGAGTTACCGCTTCAACATTTGAAGTGTTTCTAGATTTAACCTTTAGTTTAAGCACTACATCTTCTGTGAGCTTAAACATGGGAAGCGGTCCAGGGGGAGGCCCTGTAAGAGGTGGAAGGACTGTGTAAAAGAGGACTTCTGCCTCTTCAGGCTTGACAATCATGGTATGAGACTGCTCTAGACTGCCCAGCCTGGGGGTCCCAGGTACCTTCCAGGAGCCACCTGCACGAGACCAAGCTGAGAACCAGAGCCACAGGCACCAAATGAGGGCTGAAAGGGTCCCCCATTGTTCATTTATGACATTGAGCTAATGATGTTGTTGGATAAGGGTTGCATCTTCTGAAAAGGTTCTGAACACACAGCTGTTTAGTCCCAATCCTGTGAGATCCTGTCACACTGTGTGTGCACACATATGGAAGTGCTCTTACTTTCACTATTAAAACAATCATTAGTTCTACTATTGATTAAGCTTTTAAGTGCTCTCTGATCACAGTCAGTCAGTCATTATATTTTCCCCCCCGACCACATTTCTTCTGTTAATTTGACGGTTCATCATGATCCTTCAGGGTTTTAATAATGCATTGGACAGTTCTTAACCCAATTCCATTCCATAGTTTCAGCTCAAACCTCATTGTTTTGTTTGCTTGATCCAGGCCAATAATTTGACCTTCTAAAAACACAGTAACATCTTTTCCATGAGCACAGGATACATCTTCTGACATGGTTGTTTAAGACATGAGAAGCTACTCACTGCATCAGTTAGGGTTAAAAGAAATGTTGCCAACTGAAATATATTCATGACTGCAGTAATTATCCAATCAAAGGATCTGAAGTATTTGCTTATTTAAAGCCAAATGGCGACTTCTTTTTGGCCGGGCAGTGTGGGTTTCCTCAAGAGTTTTCAGGCTGCTTAATAGATTTAACTTTCTAAAGGGATTCTACTTCCAACTTTTTTTCCCAAAAGGGAAACTCTCAGTTGTAGGCTTCTACACAGAACCTCGGTCAGATGTTGGATAGATAAAGCTTTTTGTACCTTCAACCCTGTAGATCAACTCCTGTAGGTTTAAACAGCACAGTGAGCTCCGACAGTTCCATCACACACGTTAAAGCTAAAAGCTAACCTTCAGTACTTTTATTTGATATTTATGCTAATTAGTTTTAAATCTGACCCCCCCCCCAAAAAAAAAAAAAAAAAACCATGTCTAAAAACTTCATTCCTTTTATGATTATGATCACTTCACAGTACAAAGTTTGCACGAAGAGGGTCTTTATATCTTTTTACACACAGTCTGGTTAAACCATTAAGACCTCCGAGGCATCTCTCCTCCTTCTGGATCACACACACGAAACATCATGAACCAGAATGCAACCAGGAACAAACGATTAAGAACACTGTTGTATCGAGAGCATGGTCATGATCATTACGCCCGTTTCTGGACCGTTTTATTTACTGTGTGATTTTATGAAGAAATACAAGACCGGCTTGTACCGAGTGCCACAGTTACAGAATCGAGGAAGTTGTGAAACAAAACTCATTTTATATACTCATGAGTAAAATGATTCATATTGATTCAGTGACGCAGACAATCAGCCAGCAGCTAAACACAAAGAACATCTGGTACTTTCCAGCCCCTTTTCTTGAAGAGTTTTCCCCCTTTAATCTAACTTCTCACTCCTGGAGTCATTTATTAAATTCTGGATTCGGATTGGTCAGAACGTGTTGATTAATTTTCCATAAACAGCAGCAGCTCTGACAGTAGTGCAAGTTTGTATTAATGTATATTTATATTAAATGTCATGTATATATAAGGGGGTATGACAACTAAATTTGAGCCACGCCCCCTTATTCATGCCCCTATATCTCAAAAACTAACAAAAAGATATAAAGCTTAAATTTTGCACACCATTTATTGGGACTAATTACATTAATCTTTGAAAGTATGAAGCAAATCTGACATGGCCAGTCAGGAGACCTTTGGTGATATCAGATGGATTAACCCTTTAAATAACCGTGATTAAAGATAAGCCTTTTCTTTCAGCGTTACAGTACATATTGACTAAATTTAAATTTGCCTTATTCTTTTAAATTAAATTTTACAAATTCAGTTAGGGATTAATTCAGGTGGCTTATATTTCTGAAGTGTCTTCATATATTAAATGAATTACAAAACCTTTTCAGCATATCTATACGAAAATTATGTCCAAGGACTGATCTTTGATTTTTTTTTTTTAAAGAAAAATCCATCATGATGGTCAATAAAAAATTTAAGCTAGAATTATTGAGTCTTGTTTAAAATTAAAAGTGATGTAGTACAAACCAAATTAAAATAGACATGCCATCTAATCCTTACTGCTGCAAACCTGCAAGGGAAGAAAAAAATAAAATAAAGTGCAATACTTTTCAATCTTTTTCCTCCCAAAAGGCCTCTCTTCTTTCTCTGCAACATCAAAGAAATCCTGTGACACATTACATGCTTTGACAAAGTAAAGTGTCCCAGTTCAGCTGATGAGTATTCCTGGCCTGGAACAGAGGCCGAGACTAAAAACATCCCGGTGATGATGGATCTTACAAATGGCAGCTGGGATCTGGTTTTGCTCAACACTTTGGGTTTGTCTTATGATCATTTTTGGGGAAACAAATATGGATTTAAATCTCGCATCTAAATTGTTAATCTAATCTTGAGGTTTATGGAGTGAAGATATAAACGGGGTGTAGCTGGGGGGGTTTCCCCTGGGGTGCCCGTGACACCCTCTTTGTTGGACCATACATTTTTTCAATAGCCGCATAAGAATATTAGAAAAGCAGCCACTGTAAATTTTTCTACCTTTTTTTTTTTTTAAAAACTAGATTGTCACCTCAGCCTCATTAGGGTTTCTATAACCTTGTATGGACTTCCTGTGGTTTGGGCGCGAAAACC
>JAOANJ010000020.1:32178902-32189382 GCA_026413345.1 Ariopsis seemanni
AGTTGGTTTGCCAACCGCCAAAAAACCCTAAAGAAGAAGAAAATAATGGTGGCGCGTGTTACTGAACCAACCGAGGACAAAATAAAAACTACCCAAAAACAAAACTCCAAAAAAAGGCAACAAGATATGGAATGAAAGTATTTGATGGGAAGAACGTATCTTTTTTTTATTTTTCAAGAATTATTATTATAGCATTTTTCGCAAATTGCTCCTGTCATTTCACCGGTTCGTTTACATTCTAAGCGGAAATTATTTTAATTGGACGGTTTGTATATAAAAGTTTTTACTGATCGAATTTGCAAAAAACAAAAATGCTCCGTTTCTCAAAATCCAGTGAACGTGGACAGAATAAAACAGTTATTCCACTCAATCTCGTCGTACACGGATTATAGACAGCTCGGTGCTACGCGCCTCGTCGCATATCAGCTCATGTACGACTCGATTTTGTAGAATAACTGTTAATTATACGTTAAATACTAAAGGTACAAAAGATCCATACGACAGAAAATAAATAACTTAAGCTTTCTGAAATCGGTCGAGAGTAAATCCTCTTGCATTAGAGTATCTAAATAAGAAATACTATTTTACTAAATGTCTGCATCTTTTTATTTGTAAAACATGAACAGGTAATCATCCTGAAATGAGAGGTGAACAATTTAACGAGCTGTTCCAGACAGGAAGTGCTCGTTAACAGACGCAGACCCGGTGCAGCCAGGACACGAAAGTGACACGGTTTCTACAAGGACTGCTCCATGGAGTGAGTGTCCTCATCAAGGAGGGTGGCTTTCTTCAGGAATAATTCCTCTCTTCCTGAACAACAGAGTGATGTCATGTCTAATTTTAAGCAGAGCCTACACCCTTCAGGAGTGGACAAATCAGCAGCAAGGGGACACAGGAGGCTCCGCAGGGTAGTGCTCACTTATTACTCGTCTCTGTTCGCACCCATAAGGACGTTGCAGTTGTTTAATGAGAGGGCTGTGGCGACAGGAGTGTTACTCTTCAAGCAGATGCAAAAATGACTCTTCAGTCTCAGAGTTCGGGGACAGAGGACAGAACTACAGCTGTGCTCTTATGGCTCTACCTGCCACGCCCTTACCCGTGTCATATGATCACTCTGTGGGTAATGTGTTTGCTCAGGGAAAGCTATATATTTGGAGTTTGTTTCGGTTTACATTTCCCTTCAATATCCCTTTCTAATTGTTATTAATGTTTATATCATTTGCATTTTTTCCCAGCTTAAACAAAGCTTAAATTCACCTCCATAAAACTGTAAGTCTCTGGTCTGCAGGCGTGACACTTTCACCAACACTGCGGGGGGGGTTTAAAAGCATTTTTCACCGTTTTGTGTAGCGCTGGTTCTCACACAAACAATGGCGACGCTGCTGATGTGGTTCATTTTCAAAACACTTTGAAGTTAATTACCCTCATTATGTCGGCATCGACCCGTCCTCTATCTCAGCCTCGCTCCTGTTTTTACGCCGATAAACAAAGCTGCACACACTTCCATGTCCATATATACAGACCTTATTACATCTCTTCTGAAGCATGCGGCACGCTGTACACCAAAGACATGAAAATACAGTGCAGAGTACAAAAAACCCTAAATACAGCAGTCTCACTACTCTGACATGGTTTTAATACAATTACTATAAAAGAAAGAAAGAAATGTAAATGTAGAATGAAATTTTAAAAAGAGAAGAAAAAGACAAAAAAAAAAACAAAAAAGCAACAAGATTAAATGTATTTAAAAATTTAACAAAAAGGTATAAATTTAATAGCAAAAGAACAGAAAAGATCAAAGAAAGAAAGAAGCTTAAAACAGACTTGAAGAAGAGAAAAAGAAAATGCAAACACGCAAAAGAAAGAAAGAACGAAAAAGAAAAAGCAGTTCAGTGATGAATAAAATCACTATTTGAGCTGTGACAGATGGAGGAGTTTAAAATGGTCTGTGTAGAGACGCATAGAGGTGTGTCGAGATACGTACAGGTATGTACAGGTGAGTAGAGATGTGTAGAGGTATCTACAGTTGGGTAGAGGTGTGTAAAAAATGTGTAGAGATACGTACAGGTGTATTGAGATGCGTAGAGGTGTGTAAAAAATGTGTAGAGGTGTGTAGAGATACATACAGGTATGTTGAGATGTGCAGAGGTGTGTAAAAAAAGTGTGGAGGGGTGTAGAAACGTGTAGAGGTGTGCAGAGGTGTGTAGAGATGTGTAAACAATGTGTAGAGATGCGTAGAAAAATGTGTAGAGATGCGTAAAGATACATGCAGGTATGTTGAGATGTGCAGAGGTGTGTAAAGAAAAGTGTGGAGGTGTGTAGAAACGTGTACAGGTGTGTAGAGATGCGTAAAAAATGCGTAGAGGTGCGTAAAAAAGTGCAGAGATGCGTAGAGGTGTGTACAAAAATGTGTAGAGGTGTGTACAGGTGTAGAGAGGCATAAACAATGTGTAGAGGTGTGTAAAAAATGTGTAGAGATGCATAGAAGTGCGTAAAAATGTGTAGAGACATATAGAGGTGTGTACAGGTGTGTGAAAAATGTGTAGAGTTGTGCAGAGACGTGTCGAGGTAATCTGGGACGCTGCTTTGTCTTTTCCAGCGAGGTCTCCAGGACCATAAAGAACGCGCGGCGTGTCCCCTCGTCCCCCGGGGCAGACGCATCAGCGCGCCAAATATGAATCAGGGCTATCAATTAACACAGGGGCGTTAAGTGACCTTTAACTGCCCCCTGCACACGGCCACAAGTCCACTGGAGAGGCTCTCAAAGGCGACCGTCAGATTTTATATTTAAAAAGCTGAAGTACCAAAAAGGCACCAGAATAATTAAGTTATAAAACAGAGTCACTACGGCATCACAGAATTCTGGAGGAAATAAATCGACAGGAAATGCTGCATTAAAGCACCACAGTACACAATACACACAACACACACAGTACACAATACACTCCTCCGAGAACAGCGACAACAAATATTCAGTTCATTGTACATGCTGAGGCACAATTTCAACGTTCTGATCAAACACAACGTTTATTATTTCTGTTTCCAGTTGAAATAAATGTTGTGTTTTTGAGTATAAAGTACAGCGACGTGCCGTGTGATGATCCTGACGTCACAGAGTGAACAGACCGCGAGTGTGTGCTGTCCTGTAAACACTACACAGCTGTACACTGGCAACATGTCTCGACATGTACAATCAGAGCTGCTGGTGGTGGTGGGGTCGGAGTCACAGCTGCAAAAATAACTACACACGCACATTTTCAGTGCGCAGTAAAAAGATGTGACAATGACTGGTCTGTTTAAACGACTGCTGTAATCATCACCGAGGCCCTGCGCACATACTTTTAATTAAAAACTTTTTTTTCTCTGTATTTTGGCCTCCGGAAAAGGTTCCCAACAACTAATCATTCCTCACCATCATCATCACCATCATCGCTCCCAGTGACCAGTCACTCAATGTTCCTAATGTCCAATCACTGCTCACTAGTGATCCCGACAACCAAAAGACACAGGTGAGGAACTGTCAAAGCTACCTTTCATTGATTTTGCGTCTCATATATATCAAACGTACGTTTCTAAAATTGTCCACATCGCACCGTGAACCTGCACACACTCATAAGCCGTTATAAACGTGTTATGAACGTGCATTTAACAGGAAAGACAGTTTAATGACACACACTTGACTCACGCTCACATTCGCATTTTCAAATCACTGTTGCATTTTTTAAAAAATGCTTTCTATTTTGGTATAACACTTTAATCTAATCTTGTGCAAGTGTCTTAAGATAAACCTTTCTCCATTAGCCATGCAAATGAGCATGATGAAACAATAAATATGCAAATAGGGTTATTCTACATCATTTGGAGCCTTCTAGACTTTCATCTAGCACGTGTCGTTATGCAAATGAGCAGGACAAATCAATAAATATGAAAGTAGGGTTTTTCTATGTCATTTGGTGCCTTCTAGACTTTCATGTAGCACGTTTAGCCATGCAGTTGAGCATGATGAAACAATACATATGCAAATATGGTGTTTTTATGTCATTTGGTGCTTTCTAGACTTTCATGTAGCACATTTAGCCATGCAAATGAGCATAACAAAACAATAAATATGCAAATAGGGGGTTTTCTAGATCATTTGGTGCCTTCTAGACTTTCATGTAGCATGTTTAGCCATGCAAGAGAACATGATGAATCAGTAAATATGGAAATACGATGTTTTTACGTCATTTGATGCCTTCTAGACTTTCATGTAGCATGTGGATCCATGCAAATTAGCATGACGAATCAATAAATATGCAAATAGGGATTTTTATGTCATTTGGTGCCTTCTCGACTTTCATGTAGCATGTGTATTCATGCAAATGAGCATGACGAATCAATAAATATGTAAATAGAATGTTTTTTACATCATTTGGTGCCGTCTAGACTTTCATGTAGCATGTGCATCCATGCAAATGAGCATGACGAATCAGTAAATATGTAAATAGGATGTTTTTACGTCATTTGGTGCCTTCTAGACTTTCATATAGCATGTGTATCCATGCAAATGAGCATGACGAATCAGTAAATATGCAAATAGGGGTTTTTACGTCATTTGGTGCCTTCTAGACTTTCATGTAGCATGTGTATCCATGCATATGAGCATGACGAATCAGTAAATATGCAAATAGGATGTTTTTTTACGTAATTTGGTGCCTTCTAGACTTTCATGTAGCATGTGTATCCATGCAAATGAGCATGACAAATTATTAAATATGCAAATAGGGGTTTTTATGTCATTTGGTGCCTTCTAGACTTTCATGTAGCATGTGTATCCAATGCAAATGAGCATGACGAATCATTAAATATGCAAACGGAGTTTTTTACGTCATTTGGTGCCTTTGTGACTTTTGTGTAGCATGTGTATCCATGCAAATGAGCATGCCGAATCAATAAATATGCAAATAGGATGTTTTTATGTCATTTGGTGCCTTCTAGACTTTCATGTAGCATGTGTATCCATGCAAATGAGCATGACAAATCAATAAATATGCAAATAGGATGTTATGTCATTTGCTGCCTTCTAGACTTTCATGTAGCATGTTTAGCCATGCAAATGAGCACGATGAATCAATAAATATGCAAATAGGATGTTTTTTACGTCATTTGGTGCCTTCTAGACTTTCATGTAGTATGTTTAGCCATGCAAATGAGCATGATGAATCAGTAAATATGTAAATAGCATGTTTTTTTTACGTCATTTGGTGCCTCCTAGACTTTCATGTAGCATGTGTATTCATGCAAATGAGCATGACGAACAATAAATATGTAAATAGGATGGTTTTTTTACGTCATTTGGTGCCTTCTAGACTTTGTGCGCGTGCGTTAGCAAACAATCCATCATGTAAACTGAGACCAAAGCCAAACAACTCGTTCTTTGAACACTGAGAAATAACGCACACACACACACACACACACACACCGTGACACACACACACACACACACACACACACCGTGACACACACACACACACACACACACCGTGACACACACACACACACACACCGTGACACACACACACCCCTTCATTAACCAGGACAGGTAATAATAATAATGCCTAACAGCGCGCGCGTGCAGGATTAGTGAACAGGTGACCCAGTAATGCAGCAGAAGGTGTGTGAGATCCTCCTGAAGCCTGAGGGACTGAAATGAGGAGGAGATGCTGTGAAGCTGCTGAGAGAGAGAGAGAGAGAGAGAGAGATGGAAGAGAGCAGGGGAGTTTAGTGAACACTGCAGCCAGGTGCACGGACTCACCAGATGGAGTTCTTGATTTTCAGCTGCAGTGAGCTGCTTTCTGCTGCTTGCAGTCCTGATGGAAGCCCAGAGCCGGACTGAGGCTGCTGCTGCTGCTGTCCCAGGGGCTGCTGCTCATCAGCCATCACGGTGAAGAAGGAAGGAAGGAAGGAAGGAAGGATAGATCTCTCTGTAACAAGCAGGCCACGACCTGAACCACACAAACCCCCACGGCGCTGTCCCGGATATTCACATCACGCTCCTGCTCCCTCAGCACCCCTCACTCAGCACCCCAGCTCCGACTCTCCTCCAGCGTGGTGGGCTTCAGACTCAGCGCGCATGCGCTCACAGGACGGAACCTGCTTCACTACCACGCACTAACTTCCCTGAGCACAAATGAGTCGATTCCCAAGAAAGAGTCGATTCTCTGAGCGTAGGCGTTCAGACTGGAGAATCGATTCCAAAGCTGTGGAGTCGATTCCGCACAGCACGGAGGATGATGCCCAATGAGTCAACAAATCCATTCGAACTAATCAAAGATCTGAATTAAAAATATAAAAAACAGACATTGCCTTATTTTTGTATTACACTACCTATTTTGCACTACATTTACCTTTATTTTGTACTATACTGGGTGTTTTTTGTTGTTTTGCTTTTGCTTTTCTTTGCTTTTATTTTTGCACTATATTTCCTTTACTTTGTATTACTTCTTCTGCCTATTTATTTATTTGTAATTGGCATTCATGGTGGACAGTAAACTAAGAATTTCATTGTGCAAGAGGGACATGTCCTTACTGTGCATATGACAATAAACGCTTTGAACTTGAACTTAAACACATATAAAAACAAAAATGCACTGTTCAAAAATGGCTCTAACTTATAAGTTTTAAGAGTTTCCTCCACTATACTCTCAACAGAATAAGACTGAGGGACAAAACTTCTAGAGGAGGGCAAACCTACTCCTCCACTCACAGATGTTTTATGGCTAAGAAAGGGTTTTTCTTCCGATTCTCTGACCCATTCATCAGCATTCTTGTCATTGCTATGTTATGAATCATTATGAATAAACATAACATCAATATGTTTTTGTTTTACCAGTTCAAATAACTGTACTCTCTTCTTCAAGTCTCTTGCACCATTGATGTTTAAAGTTGCTATTTTAAATTCATTCATAAATGGAAGAGAGCATGAAGACAAATCAACAAACAAAAATAACAGAAAAACAAATAAATATTTATGCTGTCTCATTACCACTTTCATCTGTTAGTTGATTTAATTTGATCAGGAATTTCCTAAGTCGGTGGACTTCTGGTTCTGTGAAACTACCTCAATGCCTAAAGTGCTGAACTGACTTAATTTTTGTCTGGAAAATGTTCTTCCACTTTCACCCCTCTAGGATTCTTTGTAGTATCCAGAAAACTTTTGATCATATTTACAATATACACTCCCCTTTCACTAGGAAATAGAGAGCATGAAAGAGAATCTGAGGAATCATTTTCCGTATCAGCAACTATGTCATTAATCCTACTCCCTGAGTACCCCAACCTGAAGCGAGCCATCCTACAGCGGGTCGGCTGTGGCCCAGAAGAACAGTGCCAGCGCTTCCGCTTACTGGCATACGGCGAAGTGGGCTGGCCATTTGCATTTGTGCAACAACTCTGGGATGCCTGCCGACAGTGGCAGCTGGCCGCCAAGTGCGACATTGAGTCCATCATCGAGCAAGTGAAGCTGGTGCAGTTTGTCGCCCAGCTGCTGAGTGAGACATCTGCGTGGATCCAGTGTCACCAAACGGCATCACTGGAAGAGGTGGTCCGGCTGGCCGAGGACCACCAGATGGTGTTTCCAGAAGCAGGCGCTCTCACAGCTTCTCCACTCTCTCTCACTTTCACTTTTTCCTTCTCCCCCTCCCTCTCCTCTCCCCTCCCCTACCCCAGCCTCACAGAAACAGGGGCCAATTCCCCCAAAACCCACTCCCTGCACTTGTGTCTGTCCTCATGTTTCTGCTCTCCCTTCTTCTTCTGTGTCTGTGCTGCCATTAACCCCTTCTCTCTCTCCACAGGTGAAATCAACCAGAACCAAGAGCGAGCCTGGGCAGGTCTGTTGGCGCAGAGGGAAGGTGGGGAATCAGTGCTTCTGCAAGGAGGCAGAGCTACTGATTTGCATTTCTGATGCACCACAGGCTTCCCCTGATCTAGCGGGGGTGTACAGGATAGTTGTGAGTATTCAAGGGGGTACACATCAGGCTTTGGTGGATTTGGATTTTAATCAGACCTCCATACATCAAAGCCTGATTCAATGCAGGGCACTGGGAAATGCACGATTGGTGAAGGTTAAGTGTGCGCATGGTGATATACATAAATATCCGCTACTGCCCATCACTATTCACTTCCAGGGAGAAAAATATAGTGTGGAGGTGGCAGTTAGCTTGAGCCTCACCCACCCACTGATCTTGGGAACTGATTGGCCTGGGTTTAACCCTTTGGGGTCGAGAGCTTCGCTGGTGAAGCTCGACAGGTTTAGAATGAGTAGGTCATGTATTGAGATAAATATCTTTGTGAGTTTTTTTATCATACAAGCATGATAAACATATTGACACAAACTTTATACTTTACACCTTCCTGTGCCCATTGCAAAATAACATTATAGTTTTAAATTACCTAAATAAGATGAAGCATAAAACTTGTCACCTTCCTCAGTCACAACGGCATTGGAGCACCGACTACCCATTTATGCATTCATAAAAGACTATTCACTGTCAGGGCGCAGGCACTTGCTGATGTAATTGCAGAGGAGAGTGGGGAGCAAACAGTAACAAAGCCAAATCGTGAAACAAGGATCGTGGTCCTGGACAGGAAAGGGTCAGTCGATTGGCGAACAGGACAACATAGACTAGGCAGGAAAAATAGATGAGACAAGGAAGAATAGCGAGAGTCAGAATAACGGTAAGCAGTCAGGAAGATAAGGCTCGGTATGAACTGGAAAACTCAGGATGATACTTCGCAGTGAGTGCTTGAGTGTGAGGTGTTTAAGTAATCAAGTTAAGTCAAGTTTGTTTGTATAGCACTTTTAACAATAGGCAATGTCCCAAAGCAGCTTTACAGAATCTGAATGACCCAAGACATGAGCTAATTTTATCCCTAATCTATCCCCAATGAGCAAGCCCGTGGTGACAGTGGCAAGGAAAAACTCCCCCAGATGACATGAGGAAGAAACCTCGAGAGGAACCAGACCTGAAAGAGAACTGTGGCAGTGGGGGCGTGGTCAAGCGACGGTCTGTGAATGGAGGACGGAGTCGGGGAAGGTAAGTGGCGGAATCACTGCACCTGACGGGAATTAACCTGTGTTTGTATGTCTTCCCCAGTAACCGCGCCCTATAAGAGGAGAGGGAGAGCGGAGGAAGAGCTCTCTCCCGACCAGAACACATGTGTGTAGCATGTGTGTGTCTATAAGAAAGCTGAAAAGCAATAATAAAGGAGTTATTGAGAACTCAGTTCTGGCCTGCTGTGCTTCTGTGCTCTATCCACCTAGAACACTTGCTACAGTGGTGCTGAAACCTGGGACGGAGCGCAGGAGAGAACAGCCCCATGGAGTCTTTCCCCTTCAAGGACCTGATCCATGCCCTCACCACGGCCCACCAGAGCCAGCACCAGGCGCTGGTCGCCCTCCAGAAAGAACAGGAGCAGAGGTTTGAGGCCCTGGTGCTGGCGCAGCAGGAAGATCGGCAGGCGTTCCGGCACCTACTTGCGTCTGCGGGGTCCACCACCTCTACTGCCACGGGCCCTCACCCTAACGAAGATGGGTCCGCACAATGCCCCGAGGCCTTCCTCGCTCTCTTTGAGCAGGCAGCAGAGGCATGGGGTTGGCTGGTGGAACAGCACGCGGTGCGCCTCCTCCCCCTGCTCATGGGCAAGGCGCAGCTGGCCGTGCTACAGCTCCCCGCTGACAGCCGGCTGGTCTAGGCGGACCTCCGCAGGGCCGTCCTCCAGTGCGTGGGTCACACTCTGGAGCAGCAGCGGCAGCGCTTCCGCATGCTGCGCCTAGAGGAGGTCGGCTGGCCATTCGCATTTGGGAAGCAACTACGGGATGCCTGCCACCGGTGGCTGAGGGCTGACGATCATGATGCCAAGGGAATCCTCGATCGAATGGTGCTGGAGCAGTTCGTCGCTTGACTTCCGGAAGGAACCACGGAGTGGGTCCAGTGCCATCACCCAGCGTCGCTGGATCAGGCCATTGAGTTGGTGGAGGACCATATGGCGGCCGTTCCAACGGCAGGACAGCGTGTCTCTCCTTCTCCCCTCCCCTCTCTCTCTCTCTCTCCCCTTCTGTTCCTCACCCTCGCCCCATTCCCCACCCATGGAGGCAGGGGCCGGCTCCACCCCAGCCGGCCCGCCGCACCCGCAGTGTCCTATCGTTTCCTACTTCCATGTCTGTGTCTTCCCCCCCCTCAGATGAGTGATATCCGGAACACCGGTGAGCCTGGGCTGGTGTGCTGGCACTGCGGGGAGCTGGGGCACCTCCAGCATCAGTGCTCGGCGATGGAGGTGGGTGCGGTGGTCTGGATCCCCGATGCACCAGGAGCCACCCTCGATCGGGCCGGAGCGTATCGCATACCGGTGAGTATCCAAGGGGCTACATATCAGGCTTTGGTGGACTCTGGCTGTAATCAGACCTCAATCCACCAAAGCCTGGTGCAAGACAAGGCATTGG
>JAOANJ010000020.1:33023785-33041497 GCA_026413345.1 Ariopsis seemanni
TGTATGTGTGTGTTTGTATATGTGTTAATGTATGTGTGTGTGTGTGTCCTTAACCCGACACATACAAGTTCACTGTATACTCTAACTGTATTGTGTGTGTGTGTGTGTGTGTGTGTATGTGTGTGTCTGTGTCCTTAAGTTCACTGTTCATGCTCAATGTATTTTGTGTGTGTATGTGTTTGTGTGTGTGTGTGGGCATGTGTGTTTGTGTGTGTTTATGTATGTGCGTGTGTTTATGCGTGTGTGTGTGTGCGCATGTGCGTGTATGCGTGTCTTTGTGTTTGTGTCCTTAACCTGACACGTACAAGTTTACTGTATACTCTAACTGTATTGCGTGTGTGTGTATGTGTATGTTTGTGTCCTTAACCCGGCACATAGAAGTTCACTGCGCACTCTAAATGTATTGCGTGTGTGCATGTGTGGTTGTATTTGTGTCTGTGATTATGTGTCTTTGTATGTTTGTATGTGTGTGTTTATGTCTGTGTGTGTATGTGTATGTGTGTGTCCTTAACCCGGCACATACAAGTTGACTGTATACTCTTACTGTATTGTGTTTGTGTGTATTCGTGTTTGTATATCTGTGTGTCTTTGTGTGTGTGTGTGTATGTGTGTTTGTGTTTGCGTGTGTGTCCTTAAGCCGACACATACAAGTTCACTGTATACTCTGACTGCATTGTGTGTGTGTGTATCTGTTGATGTGTGTCTTTGTGTGTGTGTTTATGTGTGCTTGTGTGTGTGTGTGTGTGTGTGTGTGTGTGTCTGTGTCCTTAAGTTCATTGTTCATGCTCAATGTATTTTGTGTGTGTATGTGTTTCTGTGTGTGTGGGCATGTGTGTTTGTGTGTGTGATTGTGTTTGTTTGTATGTGTGGGTGTTTGTGTGTGTGTTTATGTATGTGCATGTGTTTATGTGTGTGTGTGTGCGCATGTGCATGTATGCGTGTCTTTGTGTTTGTGTTTGTGTCCTTAACCTGACACATACAAGTTTACTGTATACTCTAACTGTATTGCGTGTGTGTGTATGTTTGTGTCCTTAACCCGGCACATACAAGTTCACTGCACACTCTAAATGTATTGCGTGTGTGCATGTGTGGTTGTATTTATGTCTGTGATTATGTGTCTTTGTATGTTTGTATGTGTGTGTGTGTGTGTGTGTCCTTAACCTGACACATACAAGTTCACTGTATACTCTAACTGTATTGTGTGTGTGTGTGTTTGTGTGTATGTGTTTATGTGTGTGTTTGTGTCCTTAACACTACACATACAAGTTGACTGTATACACTAACTGTATTGTGTGTGTTTGTGTCTGTTTATGTTTTTGTATGTGTGTGTTTGTGTGTGTCCTTACCCCGACCCATACAAGTTCACTGTTACTCTAACTGTATTGTGTGTGTGTCCTTAACCCGACACATACAAGTTCATTGTTACTCTAACTGTATTGTCTCTGTGTGTGTGTTTACGTGTCTGTGTGTATGTGTGTGTGTATGTGTGTGTCCTTCACCCGACTCATACAAGTTCACTGTATACTCTACCTGTATTGTGTGTGTGTGTTTGTGTATCCTTAACCTGACACATACAAGTTCATTGTATACTCCAACTGTATTTTGTGTGTGCATGTGTATGTGTGTGTGTTTATGTGTGTGTTTGTCTGTGTGTGTGTGTGTGTCCTTAACCCGACACATACAAGTTCACTGTATACTCTAACTGTATTTTGTGTGTGTGTGTGTTTATAAATGTTGCACCACACAAATGTTCCCACAATTAAAATACTGTCAGATCTTTAGACACACACACACACACACACACACACACCACCAGTTTATCAGGACACATCCAGTGTCTAATACATGAACACACACACACACACACACACACACACACACGGAGTATGAAAATGTTTCTCCTAATCACTGTATAATGACAGAGACTCGTGTCCTCAGCAGAGTTGATTAGTTTCCCGTGTTTTAAGTGCAGATTATTTCCAGGGAGGGGTTTGAGTTTTAATCCGTTCAGAAGCCACGAGCGCTGCGTCTCAGCCGTAGTGCTGGATTTCAGCCAAACCTAATCTGATTAAAGCAGTGTTTCTCTCTCTTTCTCTCTCTCGCTCTCTCACTTGTACGCCACACGGATTCACACAGGCCTGCACCCAGCGGTTGATTTGAGGCAAAACAAATTGCTTTCAGTCACGTCTCAGAAGAAGCTGCTGTAAAGAAAATAAAGGGTTGTTTGATCAGATTAATTTTCCTTCACAGGAGTGAATGTGTTCTCCTTCAGAACAAGGCCTCGTTCTTCCGACGGATTTGTTCCGTCCATGACCAGAGCTGAATGGAGTTCATATTTGGAGACAAAAAAAATGAATAGTCTGCATTTTAACGTCTTGTTAAACTCGAAAATGTGGTGCAGGTTCATTAGCACTGCGCACACTTTTCTCTTCAACAAACATTGGAACAAATTTTCTCAGCATTTCTGGATAAAACTGATTTGAGGATTATTCTGGAAACTGAGGCACAAAATCTACATGCTGCGATGTCTCTCTCGCTAACTTAGCCAGTGTTAGTGTTAAATAGTGATTGTTATGGTAACTTTATTTATTTATTTATTTTACAGGTTTGTAAACCACTAAAACAACGATGATGCAATCAAAACTTTAAACCTCGAAATCCTACAACTTCCTCTGAAAATTGCCAGCTAGGTTTAGCGATGCGCTAGCTCTTTGGGATGACAGGTGGAAGTGAGGCCTTTTTCTAATTTACATAATCATTAATATTCATTGTCTGTGTCATTTTGATGAAAAGTGAAGGTGTAGAGTTATTCCAAGGACATTTTTAATTTTCCTGGGGTGAAAAAATATGAAAACAAATGATTAATTCAACAAAGGACAAATAATTAATCCACACAGATTAGTTATATTTAATAACTTAAAATGACATACATGAAATTTAAGGACATACAGCATGATAAATGTTACACTGTTATCCAATCATGCAATAATAAAAAAATAATAATAATAATAATTTATTTCAAACTTCAAAAGCATCATGCAAATGCAACAAAGGCGTGGCTCAGACCCGTGTACACAGGTACATTAATAATCTAAAATTTGGCTGTATATATATATATACACACACGCAATAAAACTATTTAGAAATACGAAATTGTGTTAAGAAAAAAATCTGAATATGGAAAATGTAAAAAAAAATAGAGCTTAAAAAGTAAAATAAATAAATATAAAAATTATAATAATAATCTTAAAAACAATAATAATTGCTGCTTTCATGATGTTTATAAAAAATCTGGTTAAAAGTTTTAGTTTGAATTTGCATTTTATTTCACAGTACTGTAACTACTGAGTATTTAATAGTTAATTATCTCATAATTAACATGTAATATCTTGTACAGCAATAATGTTAAATTTGTGTTTAAAATTTTCAGCAGTTTCTAGTTTCACAAAGCAATAATTTCTGAGAATATTTTTGAATTTATACTTAAAAATACATTTATTTATTGCATATTCAAAGTGTTAATTGTAAATTTTATATTATTATTTACAATGTTAAATAATGAATAATTATTGCATGTTGGAAAATAGTATCATATAAAACTGATTTTTTTACACTCTATTATATATCAAAATTAAAATATGAACTGTAACTCTGCAATACTTATCTAGTAGTTAGGTAAATAAGACTCAGAGCCAGAAGCACTAATATTTTCCTGACTTAAAAAGAAAAAAAAAATCCATCATAAAGATCATCTAAATCATTCTAGCATGAGGACTTTACAGAAAATGTAATTTGGCCCGACAGTTTTTCTGCCTGAGCCCTGCGTGTGTGGGCTGCGACGTCACAAAAATCCCACCACATAAAGGCTTAAGTGAAGTTCAGAGCCAGAGCTTTAGGGACTGACCTGGATCCTTCAGCCTGAATTACGTGAGCCATGGTGACACTTGGGGGTTTTGTTGGCTTCTCTTGCGTCCGTGTTCCTGGATAGTGAAAGCTTTTCTAAAAGTCCTGTGTGCCACATTAGCAGCAAAGCTATCTCGCTCACTCAGAGCCAGGAACCCACAGAGCTGCAAAGTGGATATAATAGTGAAAGATGCAATCCTTATTAGCATGGAAAGCTATAATAATTGAAAGAGAGGTGGCATGAGGCAGCTGAGGTCTTTGTGTGCTCGTACTGCAGATTTCTTAAGCAGAATTGGTTTTGATTTGAGGTTTTAGAAAGTGCTGATGTCACAGTGGTGGTGTAAGTGCGTCGACAGAAGGAAAGACCATACTGATTGGATTAGTATTGATACAGATCTGAAATTTCGATCTCTAGCCATCACTAAAATTCCCTTTTAAAAATTTATCTTTATGTAAAGATAACATTTCATTGTACAATCACCAGCCACTTTCGTAGGAACTTGGTGTTGATTCTAAGATCCCTGTTCTTGGCTGCAGGACTCGAACCCAATGTGTTCTTCTTCTGTTTGCTGTTGCATGCTGAGATGCTTTTCTGCTCACCATGGTTGTAAAGAGTGATTATATGAGTTACTACTGTTTCTCCTTTGTGGCCAAAAAGCTCGAACCAATCTGCCCATTTTCCTCTGAGCTCTCTTATCAACAAGGCGTTTGTTTCCACCCACAGAACTGTCCCTCACTCAACTCAATGTTTTTTGTGTTTTGCACCATTCTGTGTAAGAGACTCTTGTGTGTGAAACCCCAGGAAGGAGATCAGAAGTTTCTCAAATACTCAAACCAGCAGTCCATCTGGCTCAAACCAACACCCATGCCACAGTGAAAGAAAGTCACACAAAAATTGAGATCACAATTTCTCCCATTCTGATGTTTGAAGTGAACATTAACTGAAGATTTGTACCTGCATGATTTGATGCATGGTGCTGCTGTCAAGCAATTGGCTGATTACAGAAGTGCATCAAACCGCAGGTGGATGGGTGTTGCTAATAAAGTGGCCAGTGAGTGACCATTGTCCACTATGCATTTCTCTAATGTTATTTCTGTCTGATTTGCCCTCCCTAAGTATGCGACACTAACAAATCTCCACTCTGAGCCATTTTAATGAAACTGGATACTAAAAGTTGAAATCCATATATACTCTGAGCCCAAAATATTCATTTTTGTGCTTCCACTTACAACCGAAGCCAAACTATAAGTGTGTTACTGGAACAGAGCTATCAGAGTTTCCTGTCCCGAGTCCTGTGGCATCACAGCTGTGTGAGTCAGCATTTAGTTCCCCCATGCCGAGAGCTGACGGAGCTCTGCCTTCCACACAAGTCTCAGCAAATCAGCGAGCACGCTCAGAGCCATCACTGATGCTGTTGCCATAGGACTATGGAGGGTGCAGAACCGCTGTGCTGAGAGATGGAGAGAAAGAGGGAGAGGGTGGAGGAAAAGGAGGCTGGCGAGAGAAACAGTAAGTGGTGGGCGTGAGAAACCAAAGGAAGTCTGAGGGAAACTAATCCTGCTGTCACTTTGTTTTTATGCCTTTCTCCTGGTAAGTGAACATTTCAGTATGATACGAATGCTCAGAGTTATGCGGCTGCATGTGTGAGTGATGGGGAAGTGTTTGGCGTTCACCCCAGAGTCCGAGACTCCATGGGATGTTGACTCTCATTTTATAGATGGAGCTTAATGGCTAGGTGAGATTTGATGCAAACGCCAATTGTATCTTGATGTAAACCCAAGATTTTGTTTGACATGCTGGATATTATAAAGCATAAGTGACAATGTTCTAGCATAAACATTATTAAACATATTTTTGTTTCATGGGATGTCTTGTAAAGTGATCTTTGTATACCAAATCAGACTTCCTATCAAATTGAATGACACATCAAATCAATTCTTGTTTATAGGTACTCCTGGAAATGCAGCATGATGTAGTTAAAGGAGTTGCTGCTTCGTTATGTTTTTTTATTACTTACTCCTGATTGTTCCTTTGATGAAAAATGGCTACTTCTGATAACCTGTCTGGAGAAACCATGATTGTCCGACACATCCCTCTGGTTCATGGTCAGTCCGTGGGTTGTCAGGTTTATACCCCAGGATCGAGACCGAATCGGCCCTGCTCTTTGAGTCTGACTCACAGTATCTCACTGCCTGAAAGGGAAAACCTCCCAAATGAAGCACTGAATGGTGACTTCCAGGGTCGCACTGGCAAGTCCAGCTCCAACGAAAGGGCAGGAATCTCAGATCCCGGTTCTGGAAACACAAGAGGATATACCTGTACAACTCTGCGTTATCATAACCTGTTTGTTCTTGAATCAGAGGTTAATGAGGCTGAGGAGAATTGTGATACATATGCAAGCAACCTGCAGAAGTACTGTAAGGAGTACTCATTCCGTCAGCATTCAAATGGAAATTCAAATGAGACCAAGGATAAGACCCTGAGGTATGACACAAATCCTAGGTCGCTTTGTTGCAGCCAGTGCACTGTTCGTACCACTGCATGCAACCATAATATTAAAATGTTGGAGCATTTTGGCATGGTCAGACATGACACACAACTCCTTCCAGACTCTGGGCTGAAACTTTGCAAGGATAATGAAGACACCCCAATTCTAATGGACTGTGAGGAGCAAGACTGGGCTGATGAAAAAGACTGTGATGAATATGTTCAAAAGAAGGGAACTTTTGAGGAACATGAGTACTATCGTTATGGTCCTAATATAACTAATGGCTCCTCAGATTGCGAAGCTTTGAATCAAAACCAGACCGATTACATCAGTGATTCCTCTTGCAACAGCTCTGATGGGGTGCTGGTAAATTTCAGTGCCATCTACAACAAAACTAATAATGCAGTCCCTGCTACACCATATGACCTGGACAGTCCTGCCAAACAGTCCCAAGGATCAGGGTCCATGCACCAGGATGATGACTTCAAGCTAATTCCGGGCTGGTCTCCTTGTGGAGTTGATCCAAACTGTAACATCTACCAGGCTGACTGTAACAGTTTGTCATCTCAGGATACTTCTAATCTCACTCCCTGTCAAGGTCAGCTGACCACATACACCAACAATTATTACAAGCTGGTGACCTGTGACCTCTCGTCTCAGTCTGCTGCTAGTCCGGCGTGGTCATCTTTGACAAGTTGCTCAGAAGCTCACAGCCACGGAAGCATGACACCACCCACAGAATATTTTCTCTTCAGAAAACCAGAGACAGAAGATGGGGAGGTGGTTGAGGTCAACCAAAGGGACCTCCAGGTATGGTAATCATAAATTTGTAGTTCTTCATTTTCTATTCTTTTACTTTTCTTTAGTTTGTCCTTGTTTGTGTATATTATATTCTTCCCCAGGCTGATGAGGACACAGAGCTGAAGAAAAACAAAAGAACAAGAAAGATTTCAAAGGGAATAAATGAAGGAAAGACTCGCACCAAGATGCATCATGACAAGTGCGAAGATCCCGAACCCAAGAATCATGAATACACCAGTGCTACACGAGTATCTCAGAGCTGGATTAACAAACAATGTCATTCCTTACCAAAGCAGGAAGGTCTGCACCGTGTGCTGAGCTGTCCAAGCCAGATAAGTGTAACCTCACATGCGCTGAATCAGCATAAAATCTCATTTGCAGAGCTTGCCTGGTACAAAAAGAGTGAGAGAAGTCCATCAGGTGTGAAAAACAACAAGGAAGATCCTACTAGCTCCTGGTTCTCCCAGAACATTTCACCTGTTCAAAGGAAAACTCCTTTGGGACAAAATGTAACCTTAGTTGCAAGTAAGACTGAGAAGGAATCTGGAAGATCTGGGAGCTCTGTAACTTCTGGCATGCCACCATTGGGTAAGCAAATCAAAGGTGTGATTTAATTTGCATGTTTAATTTTCTATTAGGGCAGAATGGTGGCACAGCAGGTAGCATTGGCACCTCACAGCTCTATGGGTTGATACTGTGCTTGGGTTACTGTCTGTATAGAGTTTCCATGCCGCATGTTCTCCTTGTGTCCACGTGGGTTTCCTTTGAGTGCTCCAATTTCCTCCCACCTCTCAAAAGGTGGATTGGCTACAATAAATTGTCTTTGGTGTGAATGTACGTGCGCATGTTGTCCTGTGATGTATTGGCATCCCATCCAGGGTGTATTATCACCTTGCACCTAGGATAGGCTCTAAATCCACCATAATTCTAACCATAATAAAGCACTTCCTAAAGTTGAATAATTGAATGAATGGCCTATTAACTGGCTCTTTTTGGATGTATATTGATTGATGAAATACTTCACAAAAACACTAAGGTGGCTTACACCAAACAAGGATTAATAAAGACTAGTATTTTTCACTCACTTTCAGCAGAGGAAATAATATACCCTGCTTGTTTCTTTGCTTACCCAGGAGTTCCTGAACCAAGCCTAGACATGGTGCATGACACTAAACCACAGAGACCTACATCTCTACCCATCCAACCCTTTGTCCTTCAACCACCATCAGGAAAGCAATCCAGCAAAGCCCTGGGCTCCCTGATAAACCATTACATGAGCCGCAAACATGGTGCATCCAAAAGCACTGACCTACCCAGCCGTTTAGCACTCTTATCTTTGGACAATGATTCTTCCATTCATCCAGAGGTACCCTCATGCTCTGATACCTGCTCTACCTGTACCCCAACCCCTCACATTAGGCCCCATTGGGCTCCACCCAGCCCACTGTTCTTCCAGGCTAACCCAGACCTTAACTACAGAAGTACAAAGACCATGCAACCCAATCTGCCTGATAAGAGCCCAGGACCACAGGATACTTGCTTAGCTCAAACCTATCCAGCCCTTAAACAATGTGTGACTGGCCAGGAAAAGATGTCTCTCAAATCTTTTCCTAATAAACACTTACAGAACTTCCTTCCTGAGCAAGCTGGCTCACATCAGACACCTCTGAAATGTCTAGCACCAGAACCTCATTATAGTTTGTCTCCAGCTATTACCTCAGTGACATCCCTGACCTGTGACACCTCCCTTATACTTCCTGGAGCTGGAAGAAGCAACTCAGATGTTGTTCATCAAGCCCAAACCAATGGGGAACTCAACACTGCTGATTTTCACATCTCTGGATCAAAAAAGCTACCCGGTATGCTTTTATTAACATTTTAAAAAGATGCAATCACTGTGGTTTTGGATATGCTAAATACAGCTACCATGCTAATGGTAATTTCAGCTATCCTGCTATGTATGTACAGGCTTCTTCGTGAAAGAACATCATCAGCATGGTGACTCATCCTTTCTGGCTGATAGACCACCTGAAGAGTTCTGCTCATCCCCAGACGCCTCCACTAAATTTCTTCCTATTGATCTGCTGCAGAGAAAAGGTGAGCTGAGGAAACATTTCTATCCTGATGGGTGTGATCTCTTCCAAGCTGACAATGCCTGCATCTGTAGGGCTCATGGAATTGTGAAGAATAATACATTAGGACTTTATATGGTTTAAAGAACAAATATTTATTTGACATTTGGACTATCCTATTTTTATTTACATGGATGTTCAAGTTGGGTGGCACAGTGGTGTAGAGGTTAGCACTGTCACTTCACAGCAGGAAGGTTCTGGGTTTGAGCTCAGTGGCCGATGGGGGCCTTTCTGTGTGGAGTTTGCATGTTCTCCCTGTGTCTGTGTGGGTTTCCTCCGGGTGCTCCGGTTTCCCCCATAGTCCAAAGACATGCAGGTTAGGCTAACTGGTGGGTCTAAATTGACTGTAGTTGTGAATGTGAGTGTAAATGGTTGTTCATCTCTATGTGTCAGCCCTGCGATGATTTGGCGATGTCAGTAAACCCACTGAGAGTAAACAAACTACAAACATGGACAATTTGAACTACAGCTCCCAAGATTCACAGCGCCCTCTGTCTCCATCCTACTGAAAGTCAACTGTCTCTCATTTCCTCAATGACCTGTTCACCTATTTAAGCTCCCCTAACAAACACTCCAGTGCAAAGTATCATTCTGTCTTTCCAGTTCATAACAAGCCTTGTTTCTTCCGTCTCTTGTTATTTCTGACCCTTTCGCTATTTCTCACGCTTTCGCTCTTGCCTTATCTACCCTGTGTTGTTCGCCGATCGCCCAAACCTTGCTTGTTTATCAACGCTGATTCCTGTCCCTTGCTTTGGCTTCGTTGTCAGTCTGCATCCCGCTCTCCTCTGCGCATACATCTGTAAGTGCCTGCATTCTAACAGGATACTTCGTCGCAACGTGGATGTAGCGGAAGATTCGAAACAGACTGCTCTCAATGCACAGGGGCATTTGCTAGGGAAACATCAGCAGATGCTCACGGACCTCAATACTTGGATGACGCAACTCGCAACTGTGATGTTGCAGGCCCTCCTAGCCCTGTGTTACAACTCTCCGTGCCAGAGAAGTTCCCTGGAGATGCTGTTGCATATAAAGGTTTTTTACTTCAGTGTTCTATGTATTTCAGTACCATGCCTAATCTGTCCAATGAGCACAAGATCGCTAAGTTTTTGTCTTTTCTCACTGGCAAAGCACTCCGCTGGGCTACTGCCATTTGGAACAAGGGCGGGAAACAAACCACTTCATACGAGCAGTTCCTCTCCCTATTCAAAAGGGTTTTTGATCATGAATCTGAAGGGATTTAAGTCGGAGAGAGTCTACTCACCTGCTCTCAAGGATCTTGAAGTGTTGCTGAATATGCCCTGGACTTCAGGACACTAGCAGCAGCCAGTGGATGGAATGACCCAGTGCTAAAAGCGGTTTTTCGCCAAGGTCTGCACCCAGAGATCATCAGTGTACTGGCCTGTAGAGACGAGAACCTCATGGTGGACTCCCTCATAGACCTAGCTATTTGCCTGGACCAACTGTTAAAACACCGAGCCTCCATCCACGAAGGGGCGAGGCTCGTTCAGCCGTACCAGGTTAACCCACTCTGAATGTGCTCGACGGCGCAAGGAGGATTTATGTTTCTACTGTGGGAGCGCTGAGCATAACATTCGGCAATGTCCAGTCTGTCCGTCCCGAGGGCCTCCAGCAGAAATTCCTGCCAGATCTACAAGTCCGGTGAGAAAACTCAGCTCTAAATCCTTAAAAATTCCCGTTTTACTCAAGATGGCATCCTCCACACATGTCCTATCTGCTTTTGTTGATTCAGGGGCAGAGGGGAACTTTATCAGCAGCAACATTGTACAGAAGCTCAACCTGCCCACAACCTCTCTACACAGCGCACTCAGCATTAGAACCATCGATGGAGGACCCATAGGCGACGGACTCATCACCACTCGCATCCATCCCATCCAAATTCAAGTAGGATCATTACATAAGGAATTCATTTCTCTATATGTCACCTCAACCGTTGATCATGACATCATCCTTGGATATCCTTGGCTGCAGCTACATGATCCATTAATCTCTTGGCAAAGTAAAGAAATTCTGTAGTGGTCCCCCACATGCTTCCAGAGCTGTCTTTCTCGTCCTCAGGTTAGGGTCTCTTCCACTTCAGTAGAGAGTCCTCAGCCAGACTCCATAGACAATGTTCCTGACTGCTATCAGGACCTTCTGGAAGTCTTCAGTAAGGGGAAGGCCTGCAGACTACCACCACACCGGCCATATGACTGCGCGATTGACTTACTACCAGGTATGTCACCACCACGTGGTCATATTTATCCTCTATCCCAGAAGGAGCATGTTGCTATGGAGGAGTATATTCAGGAGGCCCTCAAACAGGGATATATCTGTCCTTCCAAGTGCCCTTCTTCCACTGGCTTCTTTTTTTTGTGGAGAAACGAGGAGGTGGTCTAAGGCCTTGCATTGATTATAGAGGTCTCAACCAAGTTACTGTTAAATACCCCTATCCTCTTCCATTAGTTCCTGTGGCGCTTGAGCAACTCAGATCCACAAAGATCTTCTCAAAGCTTGATCTCTGAAGTGCTTATAACCTGATCAGGATCAGAAAGGGGGGCCAATGGAAGACTGCCTTCAGCACGACCGCGGGACACCTCAAATACTTTGTAATGCCTTATGGCCTTTCTTTGGTACCCAGCATGTTCCAGTGCCTTATCAATGACGTGCTACGGGACATGCTGGGCAAATATGCTATTGCGTACATAGATGATATTCTGATATAATCCTCAGATATCAAGAGTCACCAGGAACACACCCAAGCCATTCTCAAACGTTTACTGAAGAACCACCTCTATGTAAAGGTGGAGAAATGCGAGTTCCATCAAAGTAAGATCTCCTTCCTTGGCTATATTATCAGCGCAGAAAGGGTAAGCATGGACTCGACCAAAGTATCCACCATCACCTCCTGGCCAACACCCAAGTCCGTAAAGGACCTTCAGCAATTCTTGGGCTTCGCTAACTTCTACTGCCGGTTAATTCGGGGTTTTAGCACCAGAGCAGCCCCTCTAACAGCATTATTGAAGAAGGGACCTAAATATCTATAGTGGAACTCAGCTGCAGAGGGAGCCTTCAATCAGCTCAAGCTCACTTTCACCTCGGCTCCCATACTTCAGCATCCTGACCCTACTAAGCCTGTTCTTCATTGAAGTGGATGTGTCTGATACTGGAGTTGGGACCATTCTCTCCCAACACTTTGGGGAGAAACACAAGCTACACCCAGTAGCCTTCTTTTCTAAGAAATTATCCTCAGCAGAAAGGAATTATGATGTAGGGAACAGAGAACTCCTCATTATCAAATTAGCCCTTGAAGAATGGCGGCACTGGTTAGAGAGGGCTACTCACCCCTTCACAATCCTCACAGATCACAAGAATTTGGAACATCTCAAGAAAGCCAAGATCTTAAATCCACGTCATGCCAGGTGGGCATTGCTCTTCACCGGGTTTGACTTCACAATTTCCTTCCGTCCAGGTTCCAAGAACACTAAAGCAGACATGCTGTCTAGGGCATTCGGTCCATCCCTCCAAGACTCAGTATCTCACATTATCCTTTCTCCACAGTGCTTCATACAATCCATCACCTGGAAACTGGACAAAGAAATAAGGAAGTCACAGCCACAAAATCGTCCTATTCATCTCCCACCTGGCCTTCTCTACATACCCACACACCTTTGCAGCCGACTCATCACCTGGGCACATGCATCTCCCGCCACTGGACATCTGAGCAATAAATACATGTAACAAATGCTGAAAAATAAGTATTGGTGGGAGAACATGCTTACAGAAATCAACCAGTTTATCACTTCATGTTCTGAATGTGCCCAAGCTAAAGTCCCGAGAACCCCCCCGCAGGCAAATTATGTCCCCTCCCGATTCCCCAGAGACCCTGGCCACACTTAGCCATTGACTTCATCACGGACCTCCCTCTCAAGGAAACACCACCATAATGGTAACCATCGACAGATTTTCTAAAGCACTTAAACTCATCCCATTGCAGGGCATCCCCACAGCCGCTCAAACTGCAGAACTGCTGTTTCAACAAGTCTTCAGATATTATGGCATTCCCGAGGATGTAGTCAGTGACCGGGGCCCCTCAATTCATTTCAGATTCTGGACTAGCTTCATGGAAAGGTTGGGAGTATCAGTAAGCCTCACATCAAGCTATCACCCCCAGTCTAATGGCCAAGTAGAGAGAGCAAATCAAGAAATCAGTTATTTCCTAAGAATCTACTGCATGCGTAACCAGGGGGACTGGGCACGCTTCCTTCCTTGGGCTGAGTATGCACAAAACTCACTTAAACACTCAGGCACCCAATTAACACCATTTCAGTGCATACTCATGTGAAGGAAATTTAGTGAATGAACATTCCTATTCTGTGTTTCTGTGTGTTGAGCTCAAGTGGCCGAGTGTACTGAGAAAGTTGTTTTTCCCATGTTGTAATTGCCTTTCTGTGGCCTTGGTGGTGATAAGCAGGGTGCCTGAGTACTCCCTAACTATGCATCTGCCTGCACATATCAGAGCATTCCAGGTGCACTCATTAGCAAAGCTTCATAGAAAATCTTGAGCCAATCACATACAGATGCGAGCAGTAAGCGAATGCCTTTAGAGTATAATAGATAACAGCCACTAAAACACAAGTCAGAGTGCTCGTACTCTCGGCATCACTGAAGTGGTGTCTTCTCTTCTCTTCTTCTTTTTTCCTTTCCTATTTTATATATCTGTTTCATATGATCTACTATAATAAATAACTGAAAAGACAACTGATAAGCATTCTGAAGTGTTTATTAGAAGTTTCCATTACAGACACCCTCAGGACACAGGGGCAGTTTCACCGTATTCATTTATTTGCATAAATTTAAAATGATCCGAAAGCATTAAAGTAAAATACATTACTCTGTTTCAACAACACTAAAGTTGTGTTCAGTGAGCATTCTGACCATGCAGTGGTTGTAATAAGAATTCATTCATTAAGAAACTGAATAATTTGTCACAATGAACGCAGGTCTGTTTTTCGCCAGGACACGGAACAGATTCAGCGGTTTATTTGCGTGCAGCGTTTTAATCACGATATGCACCTTTTCTCCATATAGTGGGTTTTTTTCCCCATTCAGGAAGCATTTTATTCTGGTCAGAGAGGCAGTGGAGTCAGAGTTTATCCCAGGAATTCTGGGTGTGATGTGGGAATACTGTCTAGATGTGAAGTCAATCCATGGCAGAGCACCACACACACACACACACACACGGGAAATTCAGTGTCCGTCACCTGTTCGTGTGTACGTGTGTGTATACTTACTCCATAACAAGAGGTTGATCCTTAAAGGTTCTGTTCAAGTCGACTCTCGCGCTCTGATCTGTCAAAGAATAATAAAGTTTGTTCATTCTATCTGTCCATCCTTCCCCTTTATCATATATATCACTCAATGCCTTTGTCCAGTCATCCCTTTGTACTTGACTATTCTTACATCTATTCACCCATTTAATCATCTTATCACTCTCTCCCTTTTTATGCATGCATTTCTTTCATGTGTCCATCTTCACCTTTTCCCATATTTGTACCCATCCTTTCATTCTCCAGGCATTCTCCTTCTCTGTATTTTTCTCTTTTCATTCATCCCTTTATCCATCTGTTTCTTTAATCAAAATCAAGTCACTGGTGTTTATCCATCCATCCATCCACCTTTATCTTTCCCTCTCTCTGTCCGTCCATCTTTCCTCTCTGTCCCTTTTGTGAGCAATGATTCTTTCTACCCCAAATGAACTGATTGCATGTGCATGTGAGAGAGAGAGAGAAAGAGAGAGAGAGAAGGATATTACTGAGAGTTTGGTTGTTCCCCCAGAAGACGAAGACACTGGTGTGCTGCAGGTCCGATCCCGTGGCATGGCCAGTGAGCAGAACATCCATCTGAGAATCTCCATCGTAATCAGCTGGAACCACACTGCTGATCACGCTGACATCACTGAAACACCAAAAGGAACACACACAGTCCATACACACACACACGGTCCATACACACACACACGGTCCATACACACACACGGTCCATACACACACACACGGTCCATACACACACACACGGTCCATACACACACCCCCTCTTACCTGGGAAACGCATCTCTCTTTACACGCACTTTGGGTTTGAAATACGGAGCTTTCACATCAGCCAAGAAAATCACCAGCTCCGAGTCTGAAACAGATAAACAGAGGATCCACACTTTCTTCACTCCCTATGTAGGGAAGACGAGATAAATAGAATAAATACTTTTGGTACACACTATAGTGGGCTAAATAGTGTGCACGACCCATTTTAATTTCCCATCGAGTGGGCTTTTACACAACACGGCACATCGTTCACGACAAAGTGTCAAAACCACTGTTGCGTTCCCCGTGTCGTGAGCCCTTGTAGAGGAAAGACAAGCTGCATCATCAGTCTTACTGTAGTACACTACGCTATCTAGTCCACTTGCTAGAACACTTGGACTGGGTCTTTATTTCATATAAAAAGTTAACTAAACAGGGTGTAAGAGCCATCAGACAGTACGTAGTGCACTTATTTAAAAAGAGTACGGACTGAATCCTGAGCCTGTTTTGTATGGAGAGCACTAAATAGCTCAGAGGCCTCACTTCAGATCCTGCTCAGAGCACTTACTGAGAAAGCAGAGAACCAAGTGCTCAGTCCATTTTGTGTATTTGTAGTGCACTAAGTAGTGTGTAGGGCTCTTGTGCCAGAGATGATGCTTTCTGTTGGGCACTAAATAGGATCCAGGGTTGGTTTTCTAAATGTGTATGATGTATTTCCCTGCATAGGGCCCTTCTCTCTCTCTCTCTCTCTCTCGTATATATATATAAATAAAAGATGGATGCAGTCCCAACATAACCACATCAGCTCTTACACGTTTAAATACTGTGTAAGATGTAAACACTAAGATGTAAAGACTGTAAACACTACATCTTGCACAGTATTTACAGTGTTTACATCTTACAGTATTTACATCTTACAGTGTTCAGTGTTTACATCTTACAAACACTGTAAATACCGTAAGATGTAAACACTAAGATGTAAGCACTGCGTGAGCTGTAAACACTAAGATGTAAGCACTGCGTGAGCTGTAAACACTAAGATGAACACTAAATACTGTAAGATGTAAACACTAAGATGTAAGCACTGCGTGAGCTGTAAACACTAAGATGTAAACACTAAGATGTAAGCACTGTGTGAGCTGTAAACACTAAGATGTAAAGAGTGTGTGTGTGTGAGCAGTGAGTGTGTGTGTGAGCAGTGAGTGTGTGTGTGTGAGTGTGTGTGTGTGAGCAGTGAGTGTGTGTGTGTGTGTGAGCAGTGTGTGTGTGTGTGTGTGAGCAGTGAGTGTGTGTGTGAGCAGTGAGTGTGGTTAGCATTAGCTCTGAGCGCCGCTCCTCACCTTCCCTGATCACGAAAACATCAGTCTGTTTATCGGAGTTAAAGTCCCCGAACGCGGCCACCGTGCCCGAGTTTTCCGACCCGAACAAATCTCCAGTGACGTCCTGAAGCGCAGAGGCGCCGTGCCGAACGGAACCCATCAGACTGAGCGCGAACACCGCGCCGAGCGCACACAGCCGCATCCTGCCTGCCGGACAGCACACTGACACTGCACCACCCGGAATACGGCAGCGGACTTAACGGAACACTTCACTCGCACAGCAGCCTTCCAGCAACATCCTGTACATCTGATTAAACACTGCACCGAAAATATGATTGATGATATTATAGGTCGAGTAAATACTTTTTTTTTGTTTCAGTCAAAACATTCTGAAAAATTACCAAATACGCCGTTACGTCACAGTGATGCCGACTTCCTGGTTTACGACAGTGTCGCAAACTGGCCTGGTCAGTAAACATGGCGAGCTTGGCTGATGTCGGCTGGAAGCTGCTGGAGTTTAAAGCCAGATCTAAACGTTCAGGTTTGATGTTTACGGATCATTCACTTCACTTAACATCTGAACTACTTTTCTTTTAGGATCTTCGGTTTTATGTTGTGATGCTGGCTGTTTTGCAGCGGGTTGCCTGTGTGTGTTGTGTGTGGCAGTGCTGGGAGCTGAAAGGTCAGTGTGGAGTTCAGGTTACTGCAGGCTATTTTCATCCCAGAGCAGAACATCCACCTCAATATCTGCTCTTTCACTCTACACACACACTGCATGAATAAGTCTGCGTTTAGGAGGTGTTTGAATCCAGCATCATTTCACTGCTGGAAAGTCAGTATGATGAAGAATATCAAAGATTATTTATTGTTAGTTCACTGCACTGCAAAAAATGATCTCTTCTTGAGAGAAAATCTCTTTAATATGGGTGAATTCATCTATTATTTCTTATTAGAAGTTTACTAGAACTCAAATATAAGATTATTTAGCTTA
>JAOANJ010000020.1:34042757-34053840 GCA_026413345.1 Ariopsis seemanni
GGGGGACAGAGTGGTATGAGTCCTTTAAAACAGTGTAACAATGGTCCAGAGTGTTAGAGTCCCTGGTGGGACACTTAATGTGCTGTTTATATTTTGGCAGTTCGTGGCTGAGGTTTGCTCTGTTAAAGTCCCCCAAAACAATGAGCAACAAGTCCGGGTGTTTTTTCTCCACATTGTTTAACTGGTCAGCCAGGTGTTGTAATGCTTCAGTAACACAAGCCTGAGGAGGGATGTAAATTACAACCAGAATAAATGAGGAAAACTCTCACGGAGAATTAAACGGTTTGCAGTTTATGAATAATGTCTCCAGATGATGACTGCATGATACACAAAGAAAACTGCGTTAAAAAAGATTCATCTTCAAATTATTGATGTGAAATAATATGTCCATTATGTAGGGAATAAACTTTAAACAGGCATGCAGTTGAAGGAAAATTATCAATGTTTAGGTTGTGTAATTTCTAATGATATGAAGTTGATTATTTTTCTCGAACAGCACACCCCCAAGTGCTTCATTCCTCTTACACAACAGCAACCTGCCAGAGATTAAATCGACACACCATACTTTATTGTAAATGCTCTGGAATGTCAGGAGCCACGTTTTCATTGCAGTTTTGCACAAAATAGAAGCGATATTTAAAAATTTCTACAAAACACAAGAATGAAGTGATGTTATGTGATTAAAGGTGGGGTTTCTCCTCTCACCATAGCTCTTACAGAGCGCTCTCTTTTCAGAAAGGTAGCGTTTCCATTTGCTCTTCATAGCAGGTCATGTGACTTAAATGCAAAAAAAAATCTCTTTCAATTTTGTGAAATATTACTTTATCAAATTGCCTGAAAACTGCCTTGTGAACATAAAGTTTTTTTTGCAATATATAAGAGGTTTTTGAAATTTATGTTTCTATTATTTGTATTTTAGTTCATAATTTCAAATTGCTCATGAAGCCGGTTAATGGAAACAAGTCAGTTCCTTTCACCAGCCTCCTTTTCTCTCTTGAAGTATAATAAGGCAAAAAAAAAGTTTATGTTTGTGAAAAATGTTCAAAAAGATGTAAAATGTTCAGATTTCTGACATCTTCAGGACATAGTTACACCTTTACCTCTGATACTGGAGACTCCTTTCATAAACGAAAACCTCATTAACTTTTAAACATGTTTTTTTTTTTTTTAAACCCAATAACACATCAGAACAAGTGCATTAATTAATATCAACCTGCACTACTGTCAGAGCTGCTGTTAGAGAAAATTAATCAATGCCTTCTGACCAATCATGATCTCCAATCCACCGAAGTCATGCTGTGGTGTAATCTTCAGTAATTAGCCATTTCCTGATGGTAAGCGAGCAGATTAGGATGTCTATGAGTCTCCAAATGCTGAACACCGTCTCATTGTGACACTTATCCTCAGCAGCTTCGAGCCTCTGTACGTCTGTTTTACTCATACGATCCTCTCCGTCTAATTAAATGAGGTGAAACCGCTTTGCGTAGCACTTTTATGGATTTCAATTTTGTCAGCAAGTTTCCAAAAGGCACCCATCTGAATTTCAAATGATAAATACCAATGCTTTGCTCTTAGAGAAGCAATTCCATTAAAGCCTACATTATGGAAATAAAAGACAAAAACCTACAAAACATAATTGAATCTTCTGCATTTAGTTTCTCGTAGGGATGTGGAGAAGGGAAGGGCATATTTAATTAGGTAATTTTTAAGCGCTTAGGCTTCATGGAAAGTCAGATTAAGTCAAGCAGATGTGAAATATTTACATAGTGGCGATGTTCTAACGCAATTTTCTTTTGGTTATGTCACAATATGAACATCCTCGAATCGTGCATTTGGGCAGAGAGATAGGAATAAGTGATGTGAAAGCTAAAAAAGAAAAAAAAACTCAATAAATAAATTGATGGAAAAAATATGTAACTTTATTTATTTATTTATTTATTTATTTATTTCCATTCCATTCTATTCCATTCCAGGATGTTTTGCTCATATCTCAGACTCTCACAAGCACTTTATACTGAATTATTATTTATGATTTAATAACACAAAGCGCTTCTCAATGCAGATCTGGAACACATTCAGGAGTAGATGTATGGATTTCAGCCTACAGGGAAAAACAGAACCCCGTCCCAACAATCATTATTTCATCGAATCGTCTCGGTTATTAATAGGTCTGTGAAGTTCAGCCTCTGTGTTATCAATCCACACTTGTTTGTTCTATCGACTCATGAGTGTGTGGAGGAAGGAGAAGAAGAGAGATTTATAAAATAAAAATAAAAAATCTAGGAAACAAAAAGAACAAATGTGGTGCAGTTACAAAGTGATACGTAAGAGCAGGAGAACTTTAAATCTCCTGTGAATTGTTTTGAATATTTAAACTTTACAATAATTTGCAGATGAGGAGAAAAACTCTTCACGGAGGTCATTTCCCATTAAATGGAATCTTTCAAGCACTTTATGGGGCACAAAGTCATTTAATAAACTACACCACTAACCCCAACACAGCGGGAGGGACTCTGTTTAATGTAACACGCCCTGTGTGTGTGTGTATATACATTTTTTATATTATTTATTTATTTTTACCTTTCATTTACAGGAGGGAGGACTGAAGGAGGCAGAAAACACAGATGCGCTCTGTAGGGTTGAGCACTGCTCCAGAGTCAGCACTTTCTCCAGAACAGTTCACACACTCATTTACTCATCACTGGGGGGACAAAGAAAACAAAAAAGATAGATAGATAGATAGATAGATAGATAGATAGATAGATAGAATGGGAAATACAAAATGCTATAAAGAAAGAGACTGAAAGAATGTGAGAAAAAGAGAAATAGAGAGAGATGTTGTCAATAGAGAGACAAAGAAGACAAGAAGATACAGATCGATTGATAGAATGAAAAATACAAAATGGTCTCAAGAAAGACTGAGAGTGTGAGAAAAGAGAGAGAAGAAAAAAATAGATAGATAGATAGATAGATAGATAGATAGATAGATAGAATGAAAAAATACAAGATGGTGTAAAGAAAGACTGAAAGAGTATGAGAGAGAAAGAGAGAGAAGACAGAAAAGATATAGATAGATAGATAGATAGATAGAATGAAAAAAATACAAGATGGTGTAGATTGAGAGAGTGTGAGAAAGAGACTTTCAGAGAGAGCTCATTGACTGTGTGTGTGTGTGTGAGAGGGAGGGATGACATCTGGTTTGTCACAGAGAAGTATGAATGTAGTGGGGTGTGGAGGAGAAACACAGTGAGCAGTAAAGCAGTGTGTGTTTCAGAGAGGAGGGACAGAGGGAGAGAGACAGAGAGACAGATGGACAGAGGGAGTGAGACAGAGGGACAGAGAGACAGATGGACAGAGGGAGAGAGACAGATGGACAGAGGGAGAGAGAGACAGATGGACAGAGGGAGAGAGACAGAGAGACAGAGGGAGTGAGACAGAGGGACAGAGGGAGAGGGACAGATGGACAGAGGGAGAGAGACAGATGGACAGAGGGAGTGAGACAGAGGGACAGAGAGACAGATGGACAGAGAGAGAGAGACAGATGGACAGAGAGACAGATGGACAGAGGGAGAGGGACAGAGAGACAGATGGACAGAGGGAGAGAGACAGAGGGACAGAGAGACAGAGGGAGAGAGAGACAGATGGACAGAGGGACAGAGGGAGTGAGACAGAGGGACAGAGAGACAGAGGGAGAGAGAGACAGATGGACAGAGGGAGTGAGACAGAAGGACCCAATGATGAGAATCACAGCTGAGTTTCATCTGGATTTATAGTAAACATCGATGTGCTGCGAGTCGGATTCAGTGTAATGAGAATTCAGGACTGAAATTCCACACATCAGTATTCACACATCAGAAGTAACTTCACACTTCAGCACCGGACAGCAGTTACACTCACAGGGGGCGGAGTTTAAAACACAGCCATGTCTCAGTTATGAACAATTCTGACCTTGAACTTAGTGATGAAGAAGCGAAAGTTTCTCTGTGTATCAGATGAGCGCTGGGTCGCTTCTCCTTCACACTGTGAGCACGTTTTCTTTACATCAAATTCACACAAGCACTGAGGTTATTTTATTAATTCTACACATCAACACAGTGTGATCAAATCTCCTCCATCCCACACACACATTACAATTTCATCACCTCCATTTAGAGTCTCGGAGCTGCATGAAGTTCTGTGCAGAATATGCAATAACAGTCTGCGCTGCGTCACGTGCTATTCTCTTCTCTGAGCCGCTGAATAATGAAGGTGGGAACGTTTTATTAAATTAATTCAGTGATTAGTGTGTAAATTACAACTCTGATTATTCTCTTCACATTCACTGGATATGAGCGATCATGCACTCTGATTGGCTACTCTACCACAAGGATATCAGCTCACATACCGTGAGTAGAGAGAAATAAAATGGCAGAGCGTGTTACTGAATGAACCGAGGACGAAATAAAAACTCAACTCAAAAACAAAAACCCAATAAATAAATGTCATAAAAGCATTTGCTGGTAAGAATGTACCTTTTTTATTTTTCGAGAATTATTATCAAATTTTTCACAAATTGCTCCTGTCATTTCGCCAGTTTGTTTACATTCTAAGCGGGCATGATTTTTGTGTAAAGTTTTTATTTATCAAATTTGCAAAAAATAAAAATGCTCTTTTTCTCAAAATCCAGTGAATGAGGATAGAATAAAACAGTTATTCCCCTCAATCTCATCATACATGGATTATAGACAACACGGTGCTACGCACCTCATCGGCTATCAGCTCATGTACGACTTGATTTCATGGAATAACTGTTAAATATCATTAGACTACATACTTGTCACTAATGCGAAAGAAATGTCTTGTGCTCAGGATAACATGGAACCAGGGCTCTAAATTTTCCCAAAAATGAAATGAAAAATGTATTTAGCAGGAATAAAATCACAATTTAAAACATTTACTCATCCTTAAAACATTAAAAAAAAAATCATCATGTTTGAGTACAGAAATATGTTTGGAATCTGATCAAAAATATTTCAGAAAATAATTAGCCTTAGTATTATATTCTTCAAACATTTGACATATTTCCTTAATTTTTTTAAAAATACTGCAGATGACATACTTATTTATTATTAATTTTTTTATTTTTATTTCTTGTTGTCTTTTCTTTTAATCACCACACACACACACACACACACACACACACACACACCTCTCCAGGACGATCCTTTATCCGTCTTTAATTGGATGAGTTTTGTTCCTGAAACCTCACACATTTACAGCCATGAGCTCGAGTCGGTATTGAGCACAATGAGACAAGATTTCAGAAACAGAAAAATCGCTATTGGCAAAGTAATTTCATCCATCTGAAGCAGGAAGTGATTCCAATTTCAGACACGTCTCCCAACACTGATGTTAAAATGCATTTATCTCAATTGTTTGTTCGCCTGACAGCGTCTTTTGTTTTGTTTTTGTTTGCTTTCAGCGATGATATGATGCAACTCTCACGCAATGTTGATGGTGATCCATAAAATCCCGCCATGTTCAGTGTGTATCACTGCGCCGCCGCTCAAAGGCATCACGGAGATGTTTATTGCACATCACTACACATCAGACGGTGTTTTAGTCCTAATATTTACCCTTTTATCTGCTTGTGGATGAATAAAAAGATGCAATGTGAGATTTTTTTTTTATATTTCAGTAAATCAGCAGTTATTTCATTACAGTGTGAAGTGAAACATGAAACAGGACAGTTATTTAACACCTGTAGCTTCATTGCTAACGCTAACAGGAGTCTTCTCTGCCAGTTTCTGATTGGCTCGTGAGGTTTGTGATGCTGAAATCTGATTGGTCACTGAATTTCTGTGAAATGATGGCAAGTGAAAAGACAATGAATAAAATGAATTTGTTTACTGAATAAAAACACATGCACTGATTAACATTACATTTTACCTGGTGAAAGGAATTATGGGACAGATATGAAGTTTTTTTTGTTTTAGAAAAAGAAGCAGAGGAAAGGGGATGAAAGAGAAGGAAGTAATGAAGCGTGAGGGAGGGATGTAGATAAATAAAGACAAGGAAAAGAAAAAGGATGTGAGAAAAGCAAATAAATCTCAGAAAAGAGAGAAAAAAACAAAAATAAGAATAAAAATAAGAGGAATGAATGATGAATAAAGGGAGGGAAAGACAGAGAGAGCAGCAGGAGTGTGAGGAAAGTGTAAAAAGTGAGAAAATGTAACAAGTAAAGGCAGAAAAAATAAATAAGTACAAAATAAAATAAAAATAGAATGAGAGAAAAGCAGGGAACAAGGGTGATAGAGAGAAAGAAAGAAAGATGTGTGTGTGTCTGAGCATTTGTACATCGATGGAGTGAACAATCAGGACTCTGAGTGAGGAAGTGAAGAAAAAATGTTAATTGAGTTGCTGAAGCAGACGAGGAGAATCAATGAAGTCGTGTTCACGGCCTGGAGGTAAATATTCCTTTAAACATTCCAAACCGGATTTCATCACATTCCGCATCGACATCGGTACAAAGCCATTGAGCCTAATCTAATCCTGGAGTCCTGAGTGTTTACTTGATCGACGTGCCGGATCTCTCCTGCAGTTCAACAGGAACCTGAACAATCCCATCATGCTCGTCTTCAGGATCCTGTTCCTGTTGCTTGTGTGAACACAGTGAGAAGTTCACACAACCCTGGGAAGAGGAGATTAGAACTGATATCAAGAACAACGAAGATGAATTTGAGGATGACTTTGACCTGAAAACAACTGATTTTGAGCTCGTCGTGGAAAGTTGTGGTGAACATGCTGCCAAGGCAAGTGATGTTGACCAATCGAGTGAGAGAATGCTTCAAAACGTAGGTCAGTCATGTTTTTATATCTTGCGAGCCGTTTCTGTGACCTTTCTGCAGTGTGTTCTGGAAATTGTTATTGCAAAGAGCATCATAAACATGATGGGAATCGGCATTAATTTCATGAGTACGAGTTTACATTCCGAACTCTTACGTTGCATCATTATGTTCATATGAACTGTGTGGAGAACACATATCACTGAAGGCACTTATGGTAAAATGAAATAAACCATAAACCAGAACGTCAAGGACATAGTGGCTCATCTGGCCTGGCATCAAAACAACCATGATGACCAAAACATCAAACAGAACAGAAATGTGATGATGTGAGAGAGAGAGGACCGACCTCCATGACAAACTGTTTACGGTACAACAGGAACATCAACAAAGGACTAAATTTTGTTCCCTGAGAGAAGATCGACCCAAAACATCGATCAGAACTGAAATCGGATGACAAATGAGAGGAGATACAACTCTAGTCAGAAGAAAATGTGTTAAGTTGAACTAAAGACTAATTTGTGAGCAAGAAATTTGGCAATACAATGATCTAGTGTTGTGCAGAAGATCGAGTTCTTTCAAATAAAACAATCTACTAAAATCCATTGAGAACTGAGGGAGGAGACATGATTTAACTGAAAATCAACAAAAGTTGTAAATAAATTGTTTACAACAGGAAAATCAACAAACAAACAACCAAGTTTTGTTCCTCGAGGGAAGATCGACCCAAAACATCGATCAGAACTGAATTTGGATGAGAAATGAGAGAGGAGATACAATTCTAGTGAGAGGCCTGGGAAATTCATTAATTTGGCCTAATTACTAGCTCGTTAGCAAAAAAATTGACAAAACAATGACCAAGTTTTGTGCAGAGTGATGAGTTCTTTCAAATAAACCAATCGGAACGGAAATCCATGGAGAACTGACGGAGGTACGATTTAACTGAATTGTGGACGACGGACAGATGCCACTCCATGGCAACAGCTCATCGGCCTTATGGACAGATAAGCTAACCAGTATGAGACGTTTTAGTCATATTTAATTCCAAGGCTTTGACAAAGACCTGACATGTAATTAATGTGTGCAGACACAGACAAGCCTTTCTTTTTCATACTGTTTTATTTTAAAATTGACAAGCACAGGTTATCATGCTGAAAGCCTCCAGTGGCTGCACATTACAGACGAGACTAAATTTAATGGAATAGACCTCATATCTTTTTATTGTATTGGTTTCCTACAGCTCAATGAACTCCTCTTTTTTCCAGCTGCACATGCCAGACTGGGCCTCATGGAACAACAAGCTATCACCTTTTTATACCCAAAGAAATGATCCAGGTGGCCTTCCAGTCATACATCTCTCACCTGGACTTCCACTCGCAGTATCTCTACAAACGCGTCCCTCACCTGGACTTCCAACAGTATCTCTACAAACACACCCAGGCCTTTGCTCCTGAGCCTTATAGGGGCATAATGTTCCTGAAACCAGATGTGCTGCTTGCAAATGAGTCAGAGGATGAAGAGATACAGGTGCAGGTAGATAAAAGACAAGAAGGATGGAGTTGAGGTAATGGATGTGGTTGAGGACATGGCAAGGCTGCAGAAGAGGGTGTGGTCAGGGGGATGTCTGTGGCCATGGCAGATGGGTTGATCTTTTGTTGTTATACATGAACCATAGACAACATTTTCAAGAAACTTTAGAACTATAGACTATAGAGGGGAAAAAAAAGTACATGGAGGATCTAGCTATCTATTTCCCATAGCAGCAAGGGCCTTAAGGGCACCACTGATGAAAATAACAGTATATCGTTGGTGTGTCTGGGGCATTTAAACTTGGCAGAGCCCATCCCTTGCCAAGCTTGATCAATGGACAATTTAGAGTAGCCAGTTAGCCTACCCTGCATGTCTTTGGACTGTGGGGGGAAACCGGAGCACCCCCATGCAGACACCAGGAGAACATGCAAACTCCACACAGAAAGGCCCCCACCAGCTGCTGGGCTCGAACCCAGAACCTTCTTGCTGTGAGGCGACAGTGCTAACCATGGCACCACCATGCTGCCCAACATGGGGGATACAAGAGGAAAAAAAAATACATTTTGTAAATATTTTAATAACGTTCCTAAAAGGGTACAGTGAAAAACTTTGGTGGGTCCATTTGTGAAACTATAATAAATATGTGCCCCAAATTTCATTTTAATATCATTTTCTGAAATAGGTGTTACTCAGGAGTTTAAGTCGTAAACTTTACAAACAGATTTTCGCAAAAAGTAAAATCTGATTAATTCAAATGATCATATCTCAGTGGTCAATTTTCTTAATGATTGGAAAGCTTTTCAATGGCTTTTATGAAAGCATAATAACTCAATTTTGAACAAAAAAAATTGACCCATATGACTGGTTTTGTAATGGAGGGTGCTATAGAGTGAATGTGAGGTAATATGGAACTGTATGTTGTCGGATGACAGCCTCACAAAATTTCCCAACATCCATGGGTTTGCCTTATTTCCATATCCACATTAGCTCATTAGACTGTTTTGGCTTTCCATATTCTCGACATCATTGAAGCGTGGGTGTTAAAGCAGTTCCTCAGCTCACCCTCCTGTATAATTTCGTTCACAAAATTTGTTGTTTGTATTGAAAAGATGGCGTCAAAGCTCCATTATTAATAATCAGCTGTACTGGTACACTGTACACTTAAAGCTGTATGTATTAAAGCTGTACATTATCAAACATATTTCATACAAAGTGATCTTTATTAGTCTTTATATTTTAATCATCCTGATTATACGCCGTTCAGTTTGTAAATGAATCTCAGAATTGGATCTTGGCATCACGGCCCAGGCGGCTTCCTTTCCTTCAGAGCGAGTGGAGATGTAAAATATCTCATAGTGTAATATTCAATATTAAATCTGTGTGATCGTGATGGTGCACAGCTCATTCAAGATCTTGAGGAGTAATTGTACTTCATGAAGGCTTCATTTCTTCGCTGTGGATTACGATTTATCTCCAGTGGGCATCCTTCAACACTCGGGTTGAAGCCTATTAGCCCTGAGCACTGGCGCATTTTAGAAGAGAAAATGGTCATTTCTTCCCCTCACAGGAGCTCTTTCGAACAGAACATTTCATTTTCCTTCCAAATAAACAGTTGTAGTGTTTTCTGTCAACTGCTCACATGTTCATCAAAGACCTCATGAGCTGGTTCCTGCTACAAAAAAGCAAGAAAATTAAATCCTTTCCAAATCCAGTGTTGAGTAACTGTTAGCATGCTGAAGTTAATTATTTTCCGATAAGAGCATGACCTCAAGTTTACTGCAAGTTTACTCTTATTCCACATCAATTTGCCAATAATACTTTTTTTTTTAATATTTATGTTAAAACAGCACTAAACAGTCTTTCCCTCACACTCATGTTGGAGAACTTGAATCCAGTATCAAGAGTCGATCGCATTTTTACTCGGTCTTGAACACAGAGGACTCGGGATTTTATATCAAGACCAGTCAAGACCACAACTGTGGGGATTTCATTAAATTGTCCGTGTATTGTCTGATTTATTTATTAGCATCATTACTGTGATTGGATGTAAAACTTCCTGATTCAAATGCGACCAATAACGTGACTCATTACCAATTGGAAATTTTCATGACTGGTAATGTATGTCACCCCTCCCTCACCCCATTCACACACACTGGTCTGGTCCTGATCTTGACTCGGTCTTGCCCTGCCTCAGTCTTGGTATTGACTTGATCTCAACCCCTCAGAGTCTTGGTCTTCTCCTGGTTTTGATACACTCTGGTCTTGGTCATGACTTGGTCTCGGTTTAGGTGGTCTTGACTACAACGCTACCTCGCACCAGCCTCTTTTTTCTCTCCTTTGAAGTTAATCAGACAAAATAACAAAAACAACTTATCTTGTTACCTAGAAACCACAAGGACACATAACCTCCTGAACTCCTCTGTCCTGAAGACGGCAAAAAATGTAAAGTTATACCTTAAAGGGGCTGAACTTCTTTTGAAACCAACTGACCGCTACTCTAGTCCTCTGCAAATTCACTTCTAGTGATGCCTTCGGAAACCGTCTCCACCTTCTTCCCTTTACCGATGTGTAATATGTGCATGCTTTGAATAAACTGTGCCTTATCTTTTCTTCTATTCACGGTCACCTGTGAGATAGCTGAGTCCAGTTCTGGTCTATCACGAGAGAATAACCAAATGAAAACAGAATGGATCAGTCAAAAGAATTTAAACTACTTTGACAAAAAAAAA
>JAOANJ010000020.1:34606558-34617049 GCA_026413345.1 Ariopsis seemanni
TCTAGGGTCCTATATTTCTATGGTCCTGTATTCCAGGGTCCAATATTTTCATGGTCCTGTATTCCAGGGTCCAATATTTCCAAGGTCCTGTATTCCAGGGTCCTATATTCTCATGGCCCTGTATTCGAGGGTCCAATATTTCCAAGGTCCTGTATTCCAGGGTCCTGTATTTCCACGGTCCAATGTTTCCAGGGTCCTGTATTTTTTGGGTCCAATATTTTCAGGGTCCTGTGTTTCAGACTCCTGTATTCCAAGGTCTTATAGTTCCAGAGTCTTGCATTTCAGACTCCTGTATTCTAGGGCCCTATATTTCCATGGTCCTGTATTCCTGGGTCCAATATTTTCAGCGTCCTGTATTCTTCCAGGGACCTCAATTACAAAAGCCAAAAGTTCTAGTTTTCTCTATAACCAGGGTCCTATATTTCCAGGGTCCTGCATTCCAGGCTCCTGTAGTCTAGGGTCCTGTATTTTCAGGGTCCTATAGCTCTATTCTTCTCGATTTCTAGGGACCTATAGTTACATGGTCCTGTATTATTGCTTCCTAAATTTACAGGGTCCTGTATTCTCAGGTCCTATTTTCCAGAGTCCAATGGTCTCATTGTCCTTTATTCTCAGGACCCTATATTGGTCAAATCACATGATCATGTCCTACACAGGGATGGCTGCTAGCAACTTGATGTTTTTTTTTTTTTTTTTCCTGTTTTCTTGCAAACTGGATGTGTTTAAAATGCTTCATTTTTCATTTTCACCCAGTTGTCTTGAATCTGCATATGCACATCTTTACTCGAGATTTCAATTAGCCATTAATAACATGTGCAAGCTGCGAAGCTGTGTGAAGTAAACACACATGCTGTCGAAGAACTCACAGATTCTGTCTATGAATTCATTTAAAAACTGTGTTCATAAGAGCAAGACTAACTGATTCAAAACAGGATCAGATGCAGAAAAGTGAATTTATTGGGATTTATTTAATGAATGAATTAATTAATTAATAAAATTTTAGCAATTTTGTCAGTGAGTCCAACATTACATGTCATAATGTGATTATTAATGTTGCAAAGTGTAATGCGGCTGTGACAAACCATATGCTGGTGGATTGTGAATGAACTCAAGGTTTTAATGAGAACAATGTAATAAGACAATGTACAGAATCCAGGCCAGGTCAATACAGAGAAATCCAAAATAGTAACGAGAGCTAGACAAATCATGGTCAGGAAACAGGCAATAGTCCAAGAACCAGGAATCAGTAGACACAGGCAATCAAAACACAAGGGCTAGGCAAATCGCAATCAGGAAACAGGCGAGGATCGAAAAAATGGGAAGCAAGAGAAACGGGCAAATAAACACAGGGGCAAGGTGAAACAGGAAAAAAACAGAAGGCAAAAAGGGTCATACACTAGTAAACAATCAGAATAATAACGCTCAGTAGGCTCACGAAATGTGGAGGCAATAATGTGCAAAGAACAAAACAAACAAAGGGGTATAAATACAGACATAAACAAAAAGGTCCAGGTGATGGTGATTAGAACTCGGGGGACCCAGTCCTTGGAAGTGGCTCCGGGTCGGCTGACGGAGTGCATGTGGTAGTGACTGGTGTGTGAGGGGGATTGTGGAAAGTGGAGTCCTGAGTGTTGGGTGAGCCCGGGAGTGTGGGCTCCAAAGTCAAAGACATTTTCATTATAGTGATCTTGATTCCCTTTACTACCCCCCCCCCCCACACACACACACACACTTTTTTTTTAAGTACAGTAGTTAAAGTAAACCAAACCTTTTTTTTTTTTTTTCAAAGAAATAATCTTTCTTATACTCAGCTATATGGAAATATAAAAATGGATTACAGTTCACAATCTGTTTAATTGCTTTTGATGCAAATCACATGAACATGTTGCTTTTAGTAATTTGCATATTTGCCCTATTTATTCATTAATGTTTATTGATTTATCTGATTCACTTAAAAGAGTAATTCAAGCACTTAGCAACCAAAGCCTGACATACAGGTCATATTTGTTTCCTGGCTAGTGGAGTTGGAAATAGTAGAGTGCATCTCTAATGAGAAACCTGAGGCTGATCTGAGCCTGAGGTGACGTGAGAAAATTAAGAGGAGTCGAGATAGACCGGAGAAACTCACCCTGCTCTCTGCAGCAGCTCAGTGGAGAATAATAACCATCTGTCTCTGTAATCGTCTGTACGTATAATGCACCATCATCTGAAAGCAGAAAGGAAGATATCCATGAAAATCCCACAATGCACCACTGCAGTGAGTAAAGCTGGTGTCTATGTGCCTATTGGGGATAAAATATCCATAATGCACTGACGAGGATGCACAGAGTGAATGGAGAGTGGATTAGGACACATCCCTGTTATATTAACACTTTTATCTGTGGTGTTCATACAGTTTGGGACTGTAGAACATTTGTGTAGCAGGATGACATTAATAATAACAAAACCTCAAACAAAACGAAGCTGAGAGGCTAACGCACTTGACATATGCAACAATGGAGAAACTTGTCTGAGTCACCCTGTAACAGTCAGTCGAGAGTCAATAACAGTCATCGGTTGTACAGTCTAAAAGCTGGCTTTGAGTTTTTGTCCAACTGCAGGTAATAGAATTAATCAGGGTTGCCAAATTTCAGCAGAATTTCCAGCACAAGTACATTTCAAACCCACACAAAATACATGAAACTTCCCTAAAAAATTCAGACATTTTTCCTCTTGAGTTTTGTCTCATTGTTTTGCAAAGGAAAAAAAAAAAAAATCACTGTGGTCTAAGTGTGTTTCTGAATTCTGCAGACCATCCCGGATGGGACAGAGGTGCAATGGTTATCAAGAACATTCTGGATTCGAACCTCACAGCCGACCGGGGTCTTTGTGTGTGGAGTTCTCATGTTCTCTCCTTGTGCCTCTATGGGTTTCCTCAGGGTTCTCCAGTTTCCTCCCACAGTCCAAAGACATGTAGATTTGGTCAACTGGCTCCTCTAAATCCCTCAGAGGTGTCTGAATGTGAGTGTGATGGTTTTCCATGTCTGTATAGCCTTGTGATAGATTGGAGACCTGCCCAGGGTGAACCCCGTCCCTCACCTTCAGTCAGCTGGGATTGTATTGAGTTCCAAATGAAGACTATGAAGATTAACATCTGTGTGTATCCTGGTCCCATCCCACAGAAGAGCTACTGTAGCACAAACTGCTGAAAATGCTAATGCTGGCTAAAACAGAAAGGTGTCAGTTTGTGCTACAAGATCTCTTCTGTGGGATTAGACCATATAGGCTAGCCTTCATGCCCCATGCAAATCAATAAGCCTTCGACACCCAGTACCCTGTTGCCAGTTCACTGGTTGCCCTTAAAAAAAAAATAAAAAAAAGTGCTGTATATAAATGTAGAACAAAAGGGGGCCTAAAACATGACCTTGTGGGATGCCTTATTTTACTTTTGTAGACTTTCTCTGGAATCTTCATTGATGTTAACTGATTGACAAGTAAGATATTTGGTTTTAGGTATGATTTTGCAATTTTTGATTAAAATCTCAAAATGGAAAGGAAAATTTTGGTTGCAAGTTGAGATTGATGGTCTGAAGGCGTTAAAAAATTAATGCTGACATCTTTCTGTTTTAGCCAGCTTTAACGTTTTCAGCAGTTTGTGCTACAGGAGTTCTTCTGTGGGATTGGACCATATTGGCTAGCCTTCATTCCCCATGTGAATCAATGAGCCTTCAAAACCCATTACCCTGTCGCCGGTTTACCGGTTGTCCTTTGGATCCTTGGACCACTTTTGTTCGGTACTAACCACTGCATACCAGGAACACCTCACAATATGTGCCATTTTGTTGATGCTCAGACCCAGTCATCTCGCCATCACAATTTGGCCCTTGTCAAAGTTGCTCAGATCCTTACACTCACCCAGTTTTCCTGCTTCCAACACATCAACTTCAAGAGCTGACTCTTCTTTCGCTGCTTAATATACCCCACCCATAATAAACCCCACCTCTCGACAGGTGCCACTGTAATGAGATAATCAGCATTATTTACTTCACCTGTCAGTGGGTTTAATGTTATGGCTGATCAGTGTATTTGCAATTATTGTGCAAAGATGACAGCATAATGATGGAAAAAAAAACAGAATTAAATGAGATGGAGAAAATAAAAGTGCTAATTTACCATCTCTGGCAGACGAGGAGGCAGAGAAAGTTTCTGTGCTTATATAATATCCCCAGTTTTCAAACCCTGACCACGTCCTGCACTAATGACAGCAGCCATCATCCCTCCCATGAGCTCAGCCTTCATCACTCTTTCTTTCTCTTTATCTTCCCTCCATGTTGTCTGCATTTCATTAGCAATGACAGCGAGTGAGCGGTTAGGTGTCTGTCCTCTCAGAAAGAACCGATGCATTCGCGATGTGAAACACCCAAAAGACTTCAATCAGATTTTACTGAATTTTATTTATTCGACTGTTTAACCCTGAAGATTGTTAAATAATGTGACAGAGTCGAAAGCAAATGTGGTGATCATGAGCGTGTTCATGTACAGCGTTTTCCTGACAGGTCAGAATCAGTGTTCAGCCAAGCAGAAAGTCCACACATCATAAATATTCATAACAGAACAGATCCAATCAATAGTGAGCTGAACTGAAGCAAGGAATCAGGACTGCTGTAAATATTTACACGGGACCATCTTTAAAATGGTTGTAAAATATAATAAAATACATTTGGAACAGTATCATTTAATCAGGATATTTTGTAGTGTTACAACTGTGTTTATGAGTAAAGTAAAAATTATTCACAAGTTAAAAAAAAAGTCCAACTTGATTGGATAAGTAATCATCCCCATTGCTGTAAAACACGCAAATTATCACCAAAAATGAAATAATTATCTGAATAATGATACCTGCGTGTAAATAAAGTGTTAATATCGTAAATGCATTTGTTAGAGGACCTATCTAAACACACAACATCATAACGACCAAGGAGAATCAAAACAAGTCCAGGACAAACATCTGGAACAATACTTGTTATTTAAAAAAAAAGAAAAAAAATCCAAACTTCAATTCTTGATTCAAAGAATGGAAAGAATATGGAACAATCATGACTCATCAAGACAAGAAGAACTCTGAAGGAGCTGGAGAGGTCCACAGGACAACCAGTGCCCAAAGCAAGGCTTTATGTCAGTGTGGCGAGTCATACGAAATTCTGTTTGGAGTTTGTCAAAAGCTGAAGTTGGAAACTCATCACATGTAGAAAAATGTTCTCTAGTCTGAGACCAAAATTGTATGATTTGCCTTTGGCATAATGTGCTCCATTTGACAGAAATGGTGTTATCACCATGAGAACACCAACCCCACTGTGAAACACGAGGGTGGTAGCATCATGTTTTATTGATATTCAATAAGCTGCAAAGAAATGAACAACTGTCAGATAAGTTTAGAGATGCTTCTCTCTAAAAATATTTGCTGAGTATTTTTCAGCAGATTCATGTTTGAAGTTTGAAAAATATCTGCAATCAGTTTAATAGTTAACAATTTTCTAATAATCTCACAAATATTAATATTATTTAATGTTAATAATAATATTATATTAATATCATTTCATAAAAATGAAAATTTTATGCAAATAAGGAACTCCTACATGTCCATCTGCTGTTCTTTCAAAATGAAGTATGTACCTGATATCACCAAAGTTAGCCAGCTCGCGAATAAATGAGCTCATATTAGTAACATTGCAGCTTCAGAGTCTCGATTTACATCCTTACATGGAGTTAACATCAAATCTCACCAGAATACCGTGTCACCATGCACTGTAAAACATAATAAGTAAAATAAATAATAATTGTTTAAAAGAAAAGTTGTGTAAATGAAGAAGAAATGAAATGTTGACTCAACATCAACAAGACAGCGGCGCAAATGGATGCAGCAGCCCCTCTCTCTCCGCATTTAGTGTCTAAAAGTGTGTGTTCTAGTGTATGTCTGTGTGCTTTATGTCTACGCACGTGTGCGAGTAGTGCACTGACAATGTCACTCACAAGATATCGTCGCCACTGCCTTCTGTCTATAGGAAACACGACCAAACATCTTGTCTTGGACTAGAAAGTCATAGAGGAACTTCGAGGCCTGGGTCACAAAATAACACACCAGCACAGAAGACCGCTCCTCCCCTGGACAAGTAGGCTGTATGTCTGGCTCCAGCCAGCATGGAGAGGACCCTCTCCAGGATCAACCCATGTAAGGCAGCTGGACCAGACAACATACCTGGTCGTGTTTTGAAGGACTGTGCCATGGAGCTCAAGGATGTCCTCGCTGACATGTTTAAGATCTCCCTGAACCAAGCTGTTCTCCCCATGTGTTTCAAAGCCACAACCATAATACCAGTACTAGTGAAGCCCCTCCCATCCAGCTATAATGACTATCGGCCCATAGCACTGACTTCTATCATCATTAAGTGCTTTGAGCGACTGGTCATGCAGAACATCAAGTCCATCCTCCCTCCCTTTCATGACCCATTCCAACTTGCAAATAGGTCAAACAGGTCTATAGAGGATGCTGTCTCCACTGCTCTCCACCCAGCCCTCACTCACCTGGACTCAAAGAAGACCTATGTGCGAGTGCTGTTCTTGGATTACAGTTCAGCATTCAACACAATCATTCCTCAGCAGCTAATACAAAAACTCGGACATTTGGGACTCAGCACCTCTCTTTGTAACTGGGTGCTGGACTTTCTTACAGGGAGGCCACAGAACATGTGGGTCAGCAGTAACACCTCCAGGACCATCATGCTGAGCACAGGGGCCCCACAAGGGTGTGTGCTCAGACCACTGCTCTTCACTCTGCTGACCCATGACTGTGTACCAACCTACAGCACCAACCATATCATCAAGTTTGTGGACGACATGACTGTGGTAGGCCTCATCACTAACAGCGATGAAGCCAACTACAGGAATGAGGTGAGCCAACTGGTCCAGCGGAGCAAAGACAACAATCTGTTCCTGAATGTGGGGAAGACCAAAGAGATTGTGGTTGACTTCAGAAGAGGTCACTCACAGCATCCCCCTCTGACCATCGCCGGTGCTGCATTGGAGAGGGTGAGCAGCACCAAATTCCAGGGGGTGCACATCGCTGAGGACCTCTCCTGGTCCAACAACACCACATCACTGGCCAAGAAGGCTCAAACTTGCCTCTACTTCCTCCACAAACTGAGGAGTGCACGAGTCCCACCCCCCAGCATGTGCTCATTCTACAGGGGCACCATTGAGAGTGTCCTCAGTGGCTGCATCACTGCATGGTACAGAGGCTGCAATGCCTCCTGCCGGAAGACTCTGCAATGCATAATGAACATGGCCAGCAAGATCATTGGTACCCCTCAGCCCTCTTTTACGGATATCTATCACTCCCGTCTCACCCACAGAGCCATCAGCATCGTTGGTGACACCTCCCACCTTTCACACTCACTCTTCAGCCTCCTGCCCTCAGGAAAAAGGTACCGGAGCCTCTGGGCCCAATCCACAAGACTGCTGAACAGCTTCATCCACTAGGCTGTCAGGATGCTGAACTCTGTCCACTACCTACCCCCTGCCCCTGATCTGTAACACATTCATTTACATAAGAACTCTGTCATCCGTTTGCACATCACACTACAATCATTTACATTACTGTTGTATCTGCTGCTATTGGTCATTTGCACTGCTGTTCATATACACCTCGTAAGCTTTCCCGTTACAGTTATTGTACTGTATTTGCACTACTGCTATTTTGCACATTGTTTGATTTTGAGTGTATTTATACCTATACTATCTATCTATCTATCTATCTATCTATCTATCTATCTATCTATCTATCTATCTGTCTCTTTCATATAAATATTTTTATCTGATTTTACAAGTAAGGTGAGAGAAACGGCATTTTGATTCTCCTATATGTTCTGGATATATAGTGAATTGACAATAAAAATCTTTGAATCTCTTGAATCATACAATAGCTCAAATGGTGAAAAACCTGTGGAGGTTTGCAGGACCTCTTGTACTGTAAATAACAGGGGCTCGAGCCATTTATTCCAAATACGTGCATCCTCACTTACAAATTTCCAAATTAAGATTTTGAGTGTCTGATTAAACCGTTCCACTAAGCCATCCATTTGTGGGTGATAGACACTGGTGCAGATAGACTTAATTCCCAGTAACCCATACAGTTTGTGCAGTATGCATGACATAAATGTAGGGCTTTGGTATGTTAGGATTTATTTCGGAATCCTGACCTAAGAGATAATACAGAAGAGCGCTTCCACAATACTGTGTGCAGAGATATTGTGGAGAGGCACCGCTTCCGGATATCATGTTGCATAGTTCACCAGAGCTAAAACAAAGCAATATCCCTGTGTTGACCGATCTAATGGCCTGACAAGATCCATACCAATTCTCTCAAAAGGGGTCTCAATTAGAGGGAGAGGGTGCAAAGACACTTTTGGAGTGGCCCCGGGATTTACTAATTGACATTCACAGCATGCTGCACACCACCACACCACCAATGAATGCCCCCTGAATCCCTGGCTAATAGAACCGGGCCATTATTCGGGCTAGCGTTTTGTCCGGCCATGGGATTAAAGTGAGCTGCATGGAATATGAGTTCCCTATGGCTCTTTGGGATCAACAACTGGGTCATCTGTTCACCAGTTTGAGTGTCCTGCGTCACTTGGTACAACCTATCCTTAATAATAGCGAAATATGGGAAGGCCGGTGTTGTGCTTAGCTGGAGAGTTTGACCATTGATTTCTCTCACTTGGTCAAACATGTGCTGCAGAGTCTCGTCTCATGACTGCTCTAAAGGGAAATTCTCAAGGGAATCCCCGAGAGAGGGAGAAGGGGTGAGCTGCTCCTCACTCCTCGTATTGCCCTGACACGGTGCTTCCCCAGTCAGTGCCACACCGGGATCTTCCCATGACATACTAATGCAGGACCCACCTCTTACTGTGTTCCATCAGTTTTTTAAACCCTGGCCAATCAGTCCCCAAAATCAGCGAGTGGGTGAGTCGAGGATTAACAGCCACCTTTATTCTATGCTTTTTGGCCCCGGAATAGAATATGGACAGACACTAGAGGATAAATGTGAACATCCCTGTGTGCACACAACACCTTCACCGCTTGTGCTCTCCCCAATGAGCACAATTGCACCAGGCTTTGGTGAATTGAGGTCTGATTACAACCGGAATCCACCAACTCGTGATATGTATCCCCTTGAACACTTACCGATATGCGATATGTTCTGGCCCAATTGGGGGCGGTCTCTGGCACATCGGGGATCTGGATCACTGCTCCCACCTCCATCGTGGAGCCCTGACTCTGGAGATGCTCCGGCTCCCCACCATGCCAGCACAGCGGCCCAGGCTTTCCCTCTGCACCGGCGTTATGGGCGTCATTCACCTGAGGGGGAGAAGACACAGAAGAGGGAGATGGGAGGACACCACAGGTGCGACAGGCCAGCTGGGGAGGAGCTGGCCCCTGCCTCTGTGGTGGGGGAACAGGGCGAGGAAGGGAAAGAGTGAGAGGGGGGAAAAAGGAGAGAGAGAAAAGAAATGATGAAAGGCGCCTCGTCCGCCTGCCATTGGAACCGCCACCAGTTGGTCCTCCGCCAACTCGATGGCTCGTTCTAGCGATGCTGGGCGATGACACTGGACCCATTTTGGTGTTCCTTCCAGAAGTCAAGAGATGAACTGTTCCAGTGCCACCAGATCGATGATCCCATTGGCATCGCAATCTTCTGCCCTCAGCCATCACCGGCAGGCATCCTGGAGTTGTTGGCCAAATGTGAACGGCTGGTTGACCTCCTCCAACGTCAGCACCCAGAAGCACTGGCAATGTTGTTCAGGGAAGTGGCCAACATGCTGCAGGATGGCTCTCTTTAGGTTGGCGTACATGAGCCAGCTGTTGGCAGGGAGCTGCTGTGCTGCGAGCTGTGCCTCACTAGTCAGGAGCGGGAGGAGGTGCGCCATGCACTGCTTGAGCGGCCACCCCTATGTTTTGGCCACTTGCTCAAAGAGAGCGATGAAGGCTTCTGGATCATCATGCAGGCTCATCTTCGCGAGGGTGATGTGAGGAGGGCTCGCTGTGGTGGTGGTCGAAGCCCTTGCCGAAGTGAGCAGATGCTGGAACGCCTGGCTGCTGGGCCAGCATCAAGGCTTCTAAGCATTGCTCTTATGTACACCTTCCGGAAGGCAGTCAGTGCTTGATGCTGGTTCTGCTGGGTGGTAGCGAGGGCATGGATGAGCTCCTTAAATGGGGAAGACTCCATGTGGTGGATCCCTTCCATACATCCCGGGTTTTGGCACCACTGTAATAAGCCCCTGATGTGGGTAGAGTACAGAAGCATGGCAGGTGAGAGCTGAAGGTCTCACACACTTTATTTTCCTTTACTTTGCTGCTTTTCAGCTTTACTCACTCACTGCTCACACACAGTCATACATGCGCACACAAACACACGTGTTCTGGTCAGGAGAGACCTCTTCTCTGCTCCCCCCC
>JAOANJ010000020.1:34677899-34689000 GCA_026413345.1 Ariopsis seemanni
AATATTTTTGTCTCATTTGTTTAACTGGGTTCTCTTTATCTACTTTTAGGACTTGTGTGAAAATCTGATGATATTTTGGGTCATATTTATGCAGAAATATAGGAAATTCTAAAGGGTTCACAAACTTTCAAGCACCACTGTACATTGAGGTGGAATCGAAAAAGCGAGTCAAGTCGAGCGGATATCATGCAGTGGAAAAGGACTATATTAGCGCTTGTTGCAGTTCCCATGTTTGACCACTACGGACACTAACACTAACTCTATGGAAGCTCAGTTGGGCAGTGGCCATTATGCACCACGACTGTTCAATGTCAACTAAAGCAAATAGAGATATAGCAATGTTATTTTAAAACTATTGGACTTCAAAGGAAGTCATTACTATTGTAATGTCATTTTAAAATATCTGGAGCTGTAAATGAGGACATTATGAAAATTAACATTTGTTAAACTTAAGTAATGGCAAATATTTATTCATCACCACTGTAGATATTTACAAACTCCTGCTCAGAAGCACATCTGCATCCTGTACAATCTTATTAAATCACAGAACATCTCAAGCTTCTTCACAACATTAAAGATGTTTCTAATTCAGCATACATACAATAGTTAATGAGAGAATTAAAACACACACACACACACCTAAATCAAATGTCTGGGCTTTAAAACATTTGTACCATCTGGGAGAGGCGTCAGTGATGATGGCGGCGGCAGTGGCTTCAGCATCGTTCACGGCTTCCTGTCTGTTTCATTCCCATATCATCTCCACAAAATAATAAGCATGGGAATAGCAGAGATGGTAGAAATAGAGATGATGCCCTCTATTACCGTAGCTCGGATTCCTCTCTTCCCAGAAACGGAGAAGCAAAACTATACAAATAAGGCGAATAGTTTTGGTTGCTGTGGTGCTTTTGTACAACGTGACTCATTCTTCAGTAGACCTCGGTCACAATGGTTTCGTCTCGGAGTGTTTTTTATTCTAATAACGCAAAGGAACAAATGCAACATGGCAGCGCTCTCACACAATGCTGGTCTGGAATTTCTGGAAATGGAGAAAGCAGCACATCGTGTCATAACAAGCTTTACCGGATGAAATAGCAATGAAACAATTGTGGTAGAAATGAAAGGATTTTTTTTTCCACAATAGCAACAAGGCTTTTTCACTCGACCATTCCAAAGAAGTAATAAAGCAGATATATATTTTTTAAATGTTTAATTACTTATTCACAACATGCTTCTTTACTTTACATATTACTCAGAGTATTTTAAATGTTCCATGAACCTAAAACCAGTGTTTTCCTATCAGACAGGTTTCCAAGGAGAACCTTTTAGGAGAACTCGACTCAACATGAACATACCCAGTGTTAATCTAATTTTTATTCCACCCATGAATAAAACTAAATCCATCATACCAAACTCTGCCTGAGAACCCTTAATCATCCACTGATTCTCTAAAGAATGCTGTGTATCAAGACAATTTAAACTAAATGTTAAACAGGTTCTAGATATTAAGGCAAAAAAAAAACCTGAACAATAATTTGGAGTGTGGATCACATGCGCTCAGTTAATACACACACTCTTAGAACAATGTGTTCTCCAAGGGTTCTTTAAGGGTTCACTGGATAATTAAGGGTTCTTCAGGCATCCCTCAGAGGAACTCCTCACATTTTCTGTGCAGAACCATAAGACAAAGTGTTTTCCAATCAGAACGGGGTCCAATTTAAAAATTTTTGGAAGCTAAGAACCCTGAATAAACAGGATTTAAAAAAAAAAGAGTACCAAGTACCAAGAAGGCATAGATAGATAGATAGATAGATAGATAGATAGATAGATAGATAGATAGATAGATAGATAGATAGAATAATTAGTTTTATGCATGGTTCAAATTGCGTGGGAGCCAGTGGGAGCTGAGTTCCCATACAGTGAGAACTGGCTCCCATGAAAGCAGTAAAATCATATCTGTGGGGGTCTAAAAAAATGCAGCATCATTATATTTTAATTACAAATAAAGCTCATTTCCTTCAATCTACTGAGTAATATTTATGTTAAAGACAGACAAATAGCCTCAAATAATAAGAATAAACATTTTCCAAAAGAATGCATTACAGCTTGGTGCATGCTCTCATGAACTCTGCACCATCATGCCACTATGCACGCAAACAATCCTTCTGAGAGCTCACAAATGTTAACACACACACACAAACACACACACGTTAATCCCTTCAGAAGAAGAATCACTTGATCCTGGTTTCATTCGTTGGTTAAGTTTTCAAGAAAAAGATCAATAAGTTAGAGACTACTGGTGACCATGCCACTGAAAAAAAGGCCACTCTTGGTGTTGACATTGTGGTCAGCCCTGGCATGGTTCAGTTTCTGTTCATCCAATCATGGATAAAGAAAGGACATTGGACGTCAACATCATGGGTTCCTGGAGCACAACCACAGCCTGCTGAAAACAGACCACTTTCGTCCATTTTGTCTGGGTGATGGTAAGAGAATGTTTTTTACCTTCTCTGAGTAGAATGCATTCTCCCTCATTCTAAAGAGACCTTCACAAAGATGATTCATAATTAGAACCCTGGTTTTACATGCCATTTTGTAACTTGAATTTCCATCCAGCCATCCATCCATTATCTGTAGCCGATTATTCTTTACAGGGTCGCGGGTGGGCTGGATCCTATCCCAGCTGACTCTGGGTGAGAGGCGGGGTTCACCCTGGACAAGTCTCCAGGTCATCACAGGGCGACACACAGAGACACAAAACCATTCACACTCACACCTACGCTCAATTTAGAGCCACCAATTATCCTAACCTGCATGTCTTTGGAGCACTCGGAGGAAACCCACACAGACACAGGGAGAACATGCAAACTCCACACAGAAAGGCCACCATTGGCCACTGGGCTTGAACCCAGAACTTTCTTGCTGTGAAGTAACAGTGCTAACCACTTCACCACCGTGCCACCTAACTTGAACTTCCTGACCTTAATCCATAACCATGATCTAAAGAAATACTTCTACGTGCAATGATCTGATAGAGTGGGTTTCCCTTTTTGATATCATATATGAATTATTATTTATTTATAATTTTTTTTTTTTTACAAGTTAGAGATCTGTGTGCTTCTATAGTGAGATTGCACTGCGAAAGCGTGTCATTATGCTTTACATTTTCATTTACATGAAACTCCTGATGGGTTCTTGATTTTAAGGCTTAAATAATGAACAATAATTTGAAGTATGTATCTCATGCATGATTACCCCATTGCGCACACATATACCCTGGAACAATAGGTTCCTCATGGGTTCTTCTTGAAGGGTTCATTGCGAATTAAGGGTACTTGTGTTATGACATTTTTTTTCCTGATAGGAAAGCATTTTGCTGTGAGTTTCTATCTAAAACCTTTGAGGGTTCATTAAGAGGGACACGTTCTTGTTTACACACTCTTAGAAAAGGGATTTTTTTTTTTTTTCCCCCTGAAAGTGTTTCACTTAGCACCTTTTTCTGAACAGGGAATCTCCAGCTGTCCACTCAAGAAACAAAGAGCTCTTATGGCCTTCACACACCACGAAATTGTCATATAAAAATGTGAAAAATTTGAATACTGAGTATAAACACTCATATTTTGAGTTCTGTTTTCTGCTTGATTCATGTTTGTCTCGCACCGTGATGGTCAGTCGTGTCGTGAGTGAATGATATTGTCCATTAGAGATGAAGACAATAATAATAATAGCCATGTTCTCACAAAAGAGTTCCATCATCTTGTTTGAGTGTTGAAGCTAGTGAGACAGGATTTTGGGCAACAGGAAAGAACGCAACGCTCATGGTGACGTGTTCAGAGGTTAAATACAGGATATCCGCTCCACTCCTGGATGTGAGCGACGCCGGTGTATAGCAGAGGCTCACCGCTACATTCGAGGCCGTGTCACCTGTCGGTCTCCTACATCATGATGTCACTACATGATTGGTTGATGCATTTATTTGTGTCTCCAAAGATAAGAAAAATCAACCTTGCTGCCAAAAAGTCAGTTTTTCACTGCGTGATATTCATGTTCTGTGTGAAAATAATTTTTCAAAAACAACAGATGTAAATTTTGAGATGGAAAAAAATCTTATAGTTTTCAAATTGAAGAATTCTCTCAATTAGCATTTAATTAACAATAATATAAAAAGATGATGATAATTTGAAAAGGGCAGCAAAGAACAGAAAGTAGAAATGGAAAAACAAGCAAAATTAATATACTTGTACAATCCGGTACATTTTTTTTTTTGACCTAGCATCCCCTGTTTTTGTCCATTTGTGTTTTGAGAACCTCTCGGCTCCTGCAGCATTCCCCTTCAGTAATGACTGTTTAATTCATTGTGTTCTGAACTTCACTTCAGAATGACCTCACAAACAGTGGCCCTGGGCGGTTCTCCTCCTTTCAGTCCCCTGTGAAGCCATCCGTTATTTTGTTCGGGCCGCACGAGTGCTCCATGAGTTCCACACGCTTTCCTCTGGGTTGAGCAACAGGGGGCTGATTTTCCTGCTCTAACCTCAGCACTTTATTCTGCTCTGGTGGAAATCTCAGCGAGGCGCCGTGAGGTCTAAACCACGGGAATGGAGAGAAACCCGAGAGAAACCCAGTGGTTCTGTGGCCTTGTGGCTCATTCTGACTCCATAACTCAGCGTGGTTTAAAGGAGTCGAGTCGAGTTAGCACCAGCGTTTCTGGCTGAGACACAAGGACACACACATGGTGATAGTTTTCAAGTGATCAAACAATGCATTCAAAATAACCTTCTGTTTTATAACCTTTCCATTTTATACAGTGGAAGAAGAAGAGGAAGAGGAGGGAATAGCTTCAACTCTACTGGCTTTAAATTAATATTTGACAGACTTTTCTCTCTCTCTCTCTCTCTCTCTCTGTAACAGACACACAGCGGGAGATTTTTTCTTCTACTTCTCTTTTCTTCTCTGTGCTTTATGCACCATCTTGTGAAAGAAGGCAGTGGTTCCATCCGCAGTCTTAGCCATTCATCTCTTTATCCATCCATCTTCATAGTGAATTTCCACAATATTTCAAGACTCACAATAAAAAAAAAAAACTCTTCTGAATATAGACAATCCCAGCTTCTAGATTTTTCGTAAACGGAGAACCCTTAAAGCTTCCTCAGTTGTCTCTTTCACAGAATAGACTGTGTGTTTCCCAATCAGAAATGTAAATGTAGGAGGATGAGAATCATTAACTATCCAAATTCATCCTTAAAGAACCTTTTTTTAACCTCTAAGAGTCCACCAAGAAGCTCATCATCATCTTTCGGTCTCAGTCGAGATTCCTCTTACAACATCACACCACACCTTCCTGTCAGCCAAGGAGATCTTGGACCCCAATCCCAGTGTTCCTGAAGAATACGGCAGGGAAGGTGACCAAGAAGCTACTTGCCGAGCTTCTGACAGGTTCTAGATATTAAGAAGAAAATAATCAATAATAAAGGATTCTTTAAGAATTCTTTAAGGACTCATTGGATAATTAAGGGTACCTGGCTTCCAAAAATGTTTTACCAGAAACCCTTTCTGATACATAAACCCTTTGCTGTAAGGTTCAACATACAGAAGAACCTTTTAAAGGGAACTTTTGCTTAGAACCCTTTTCTAACAGGGAAATACCCAGATGTGCTTTATTTGATGTTCCTCTGAGGGAACCTTTAAATGTTCCATTTAGAACACGACAACAGAAATCACAAATGCAATCTTAGGAGGCAGAGAACCAATAATCATTCAATAAAACCTTAAAGAACCCCTGAACCTTTTTTAATTATTTTTTCTGAGAGTCTATCAAACACCCAGAAGCTAAATGTTCAATGATTTTTCAAGGCTTCTTTAAGGTCTCAAGAAATCATTAAGGTCCTTTATCTTCATCCATCCATCCATCCATCCATCCAATATGTATATCATGGGGAAAGATGGATCCAATCCCAGCTGACTTCAGGTGAAAGGCAAGCTTCACCACAAAGAACCCTTGGAGAACCCCCTTTTTCTAAGAGTGTACCAAATAGTAAAATGTTAAACATTAAACATTTGATAATTTAATTTGGGCTGTTATGAGCATTGGTTAGGTAGTTAGTTCTAGGTTCTAGACAGGTTCTAGGTATTAAAAAGAAAATATTGAGCAATAATTTGAAGTGTATCACACACATTCCAGGTTCAAGTCCAAGATGCTAAAATGATTTTACTGGAAACTCTTTCTGAAAGAAAAAACACTATTTATTTTGAAAGAATCTTTCAGTGCTCCTCCAGAGAGCCAACTGAAGAACCATTAAGGGTTGTAATTCTTTAAAGGGCATGCTTGTAAACCTAACACACGTCTGTTGAAATGCTGATGAACGCTGAGCTGCAGAAACACTGGTGGTGTTCAAGTTTCTGATTGGCTGATTGTGTCAAACACAAGCTCTGCTCTTTTTTGGAACATATTTATCCTTATAATTACACACTAGCATTAACATTTAGCAAATATCTGCATTTTGTCTCCGTGATACGATATTTTCCAGAAGTGCCTCATTCCACGTGAAATGAAAAAGGCTTGAATAGCGAGGTGGGAAAGGTACTCATGATTCAGAGGTTGGAGAGAAAATAATCCGGAGTTGATTGTGGGAATATGTGCTGGTTTGTAGCAGATCCTCGAGCTGTGTCAAGAGCTCTTGTTTAAGCCCTTGAGCTTTAGAACAGTGCGGCTCCTCTGAGAACCGCCGCTTTAATATATGCGCTCGGAGGTGGCGTGAATGCTCAACACCATCGTGAGTTTCACTTGCTGGACTGTTTATTTTTTTTTATTTAATATTTATTTCTTCTTTTAAAGGGGGCCACTTTAACAGGAAATGGGCTGTGAGTAGTTCCTGTTGCTGGGAAACAGCCAAAGGGAACTAGGTTTAAGTATTTTGTAGGGCATTTACAGAGGCCATTTTGAGTCATGACGCCTGAAAGAATAATCTGAAGCACCAGTCATGGCTTTTTTTTTTTTTTGGGTGAGGTATAAAGAATAAGCTCCCATCTGGAGACACGTATATTGTAAAGCGAAAAAAGACACACATCATTCAGCATGATTACACCTTGATAACGGACTGTGATTTGGAATATCCAGGTGCACAGCAAGGATCGCTTTAAAAGCATCGTTTCAGAGCAATTATGTCGGAACAAATGATCGCGCCTTCTCCTGTGAGGATGAATGTAAGGCAGCATAATGGGCTAAGGTGAAAAAAAAAGAGTGATAAAAAATTTTATTTGCTAAAGCAGTAACAATACGATTCATTCTTTTTATTACTTCCTGAAAAAAAAATACTCTTTTATAATTCTGGTGAAAACCCCTCAGGTTTGAGACCCAGAGGTGAAAGAAGGTACCGCTAAAGCTACGTCTGAAATGGTTCACATTAACACACCTCTGCTGTGAGGATTAACACCCACTACTGTGCTATTAGGACGTGGAAATGAAGCGCAAAACGAGTGATATATTTTAGTGCTTGGAATTCACAGCTTGCTTTAAATAGCAAAAGGGGTGGAGCCACAGGAAGGTACTGAGGCTTTAAATGAGAATCCTGCCAAGCTATAGATACAAATTAGGAGTTCAGGGCAATCTTTTTTTCCCCCTGATGAATCTGCTAAACCCACTGTTGCTGTGGCCTACATGTGATGCACTGATGATGAGGGACAGTGAAGTAAGCTTCGTTTTCAGGAAATCTTGTCTGGCTCCTCAGTCTGAAATTAAACTTGCTGTAGTAATGGTTGTGGAAATTGTGCAGCTCATCCTTGGTGAGACTGACCTTCAGCCAGATGGAGAAGTGATTCTGTGACAGCAAGATGGTCTTGGCCTATATTTATCGGCAGAGTAGGTGATTGTCCACAATAGGGTTCAGCAGATCCATCAGTTTTCATTGCCAGAGCAATGGTTTCATCTGCCTACAAAAAGTTTCACCATCAGGGTCATCACGTCCACGAAGGAGCTCTCAGAGCCACAGGGATGTCTGTTCTAGACACCAAGAAACTCGTCAGCTCTGTCATATACAGATATGGAATGTGTCAGAAAGTTCCCTGGATAAATAACTACACACAGTTATTACCCACAATGCACTGCATATTCATCATCACTGAATAACCCATAGGGACCTTGTTCAGGTACTTCAGGATGCTAAAGCAACCACATGGCATACTGTGCAGTATAAAAGAAATAAAAATAAAAAGGCTGAATGAGAGCTAAAGCCAAGAAGCATCTGTTCAAACAAAATCTGTCATGAAAAAAAGCAATTTCATCAATGCTCACATCAACCATTTTTTAGAGTTTTTGATAATTTTATCTAACATTTCTACTTCGACTGTAATCATACAAATATAAAAGAAATTCTGCAGTAAAATGTTTATTTCACGATTTTTGTCCATTCGTGATCACTTCATTATTCAAAACTTAGCAACTTCAAAGATGGCTTTAAGCTCCACCCACCTCAACTGTGTCATATTGTGTATTTGTGAAATATTCATTTCCTGTCAAGTTCCTTAATAAAGCTGACAAACCACACTAGTGTGGAAATACATGAGATCTATTTTGAAGCAGATTTATTTATTGATTTATTTATTGTTTCAGAACAAAAAAAAAATCAATTTCTACATAACTCATATTCATGAAATCTTTCACATTATTTCCCGTTCCTGTTTTGAAACTTATTTAAGAGGAATTTCTCACAAAGTTGAATATTGTCAAGTTTATTGATTACTTGTGATGGATGATGAATAATGTGAAATGAATATTCTATGCACATTTACATACATTTCAGGTAGATTAAGCCTCATTTGCATAATTACTGCAACTTTCTTTTTATTCAATACAAAATGTTCATGGACAAAAAGTACGTCACCACAAAGTCATCAGACACCATTATGGTTTTATTGAGTTGAAGGTAAACACTGACAGGGGGTGGAGCCAACACTGGACATGCGAAGTGGCTAGAAATCAGAAGTGAAGCGATATAACGAACGAATGAGAATAAGAGAAGATTATTTCTTTTACCGACTTTGAAACATTGCCTGTATTTTTTGGTTTCTCGTCACAGTTCCTGAACCCGCCAGTGAAACTCGCTGCACTGAGACCGATTTAATTGAAATAAATCCTGACACTGTTCTGATAATTTTCATAAATAGATGATAATGTGTACTCATTGTGATGTGATTTTCTGTGATTGGCAGTCAGATGGTTCACCAGTTTAGTGTGGGTTCTGTAGCTAGCTGCAGTATGCAGTTTGAGGATATCACACTCATCAAGGAGAGAAACGATGGCAACCAATTAAACATAGAAATGTCCACTCGTGCTAAACAGAAAGTGATATGAAAAGAGAGAAATCCTTGTTGTGAGGATTACATTTCAGTATTTTCAAGTTTTCAGCTTTCATGCTTGGGGCCAGATTTACTAAGCAGGGTGAATTAGCATGAGGTCACAGATGGGTGTGGCCAATTCTGCAAATGATCTACGAACAATATGCAAATGAATAAACATGGATGCAGCCAGTTTATTTTAATAATTTTAATAATGACCAACACAATCTACCAAGAGCAGCGCAAATTAGTATAGGGCTTTGATTTCCTCCAGCAAATTAAGAACAATGTGTTTTGGCATATGATATGTTCTGAAAACAGCGTTCCAAATACATGAACTCCCTTCTACCGCACACTCTCGGTTCTCAGTGGCTCCTCCCCTGAGTGGCGACAATCGCAGTCATGTTAACAGCAAAACAGGCGAAGCAATGTTGCTGGTTTTTTTTTTTTTTGTGTTGAATAATGGTGCAATTAACAGTAAATTGACTGCTGGAAACCTTCGTAAATCACATTTGAATGGTTGATTTAAATATTCTCCTCCCTCACATTTTGCAGTCTAAAAGGGAAACGCCTACAAATACACATGCAATACATTCAGCCACAAAAATAACTGTCCATCTTTCCATTACTGTATTTTCACTGTGCGTCTTAAAAGAAACCTCCTGCCGGGATTTACTCTATAGCAGAAGAGCGTTTACGCTGGCACAAACCATTCGTACATCTGCCTGTTAATATTCTTACTTCAACATAAAATGGAATTGATATTTTATATTGTAGAGGTTGATTATGCAAACAAAGAGTGGAGCATGAATTTTTCAGAAGTCCTGGGAAAGTCAGAAATGAGGAGCATTTTAGCAATAACACCAGACTAAACAAACACGGGGATGTCTACAAACACTGGTCAATGAGACACAGTGAGACCAGTGATGGGAGGCAGCTGGTAACTAGAACCAGAGGGACATTCAGAGTGGAACGAAAGAAGAAGAAAAAAAAAACAAGCAAACAGGAAGACTTTATGAGCATGTCCCAAACAAACGATCTGTTTAAAGCCAAAATGAGGCGAAATGCTCACCGCAGCCAAACGTAAAAATGTTGAGTCTAAACCTTTCTGTCAAACAGTTTACTTCAGCTGTCATTCTGAAGTGACTGTGCTTCTGATAGTCGTGCGTTTGTGAGGTTTGTTTCAGGAAACTCTGCCCTGATCTGACATTTACTCTGGGTTTCACTGGGACAAAAAAAAAAGAAAATCTGATGATGTGACTGAAATCAATTCAATTTAATGCACAACCGGACATGGGACTGATTTTCTACTTATAATTTGTGGAACCTAAAAAATAAAAGTTTTGGCCAAACATTAATTTCCTCACATTAGAGCTTTAATTTAATCACAATGCCTGCGTTTCCTTCACACTCACAACCAGAGCACTGTGTTGGATTCAGATTGTCAAAAATAAAAAATAAAAATAAATAAAAACCTGCCATTAATCAATACAGTAAATCCAACACTGAGTGAGTCTTGACAGTTCCTTTATTTTTACAGCTCACTTTATTTTTATAATGAGCTCCGTTTCTCTGAAAAAAAAAAAAAAAAGTCCTTTTCTGAGTTTTCCCACAATGAGAACTCTTGAAGTCAATTTCCATGAAACACCAGTTTCCCACACTGTCATTCATGAGACGGCACTTCTGAGACGTGGGTGAGGATGATGGACTGACTGAGGACAGAGAGAGAGAGAGAGAGAGAGAGAGAGAGAGAGAGAGAAAAAGTGAGAGA
>JAOANJ010000020.1:34746510-34757762 GCA_026413345.1 Ariopsis seemanni
GTCCAGGGTGTACCCCGCCTTTCGCCCGTAGTCAGCTGGGATAGGCTCCAGCTTGCCTGCAACCCTGTAGAACAGGAAAAAAGTGGCTAGAGATAATGAGATGAATAATAATAATAATAATAATAATAATAATTATTATTATTATTATTATTATTATTATTATTATTATTAAGTGAAGGATCTATAACAGCTGTAACAGCCGTTTCTCAGGTTGTTGTGTGAATGTGTTGTAGTTTTAATTGTCATGCTGCACACAGCGAGGACTGAAGCGTCGCCTGCAGGAGGATCAAGTGGCATTAAAAATTTCAATGGGAAATTTATATAATAAATCACCAGGCAGGATGGGAGAGACGTATAAATCAATCTCCATTCTGTTCGAGAGGAAAGGAAAAGCCGCCAGTGCTGTCATGGAGAGGAAACTCACACTGTGGGGGGAAATTCACATCTCTTCTGAGGATCCATGCCGTGAACACACACATGTTTCTGTACACAGCTGATGAACTGATGAACATTTCACACATCCAAATAAACTCACCTTTATTTCATACTTATTTCAAATAATAAAATAAAACATTCAAATGTACTTCAGCTCACTGTGCAACTTCTTTAATCAACCTGCAACCTCAGGATTATAATTAATTTATGATTTGAGATTTTTTTATTAAAAGTTCTTTATGTGTAATTTAATATCTGCCTTTCTAAAAAATATTCTGTAATATTTTTTATTCATTTTTTGTAAAAATGTAATCATTGACAATGCTGTGGTGTAAGAGGAATAAAACCCTCAAACATGCTGTTATAGGAAAATAATCAACTTCCTAGTGGGCGGAGTTACTGTTACTATAGCAAATTTGATTATTTTCCTTTAAACACATCCCTAAGTGTGTTATTTATTTCTCTTATACTGCAGCATTTTGTGATTTTTAAAGCAAGACATGTACTTTATTTAGCAATTCATTGTGAAACAAGCCACACTGCACAGCTGCTGTTCTGGAAAATTAATCAACACCTTCTGTCCAATCACAGTCCAGAATTCTCTAGCAGTGCCGCTCTTCCTTTTATAACTCTTTATTTTTATAAATATTACATCTTTTTATATTTCCTGTTTTAGCTATAACTATTCTCTTTTTTATCATCTGAAAGCAAGCCTTTAATGAGCCAATAGACTTTTTTAATGATCTCACATTAATAATTTCAGGATTAAACAGAGCCTAAGTGGAGCAACACACTATGGATTTTAAAAACGCTTGATATATCCTGCTGCCTCGTGTGGCCCGATCTCTGCTCTGAATTATCTGGAGTATTAAGACACAGATTTACCTCTGCAAATGTATAAATTATTGATAGTCACAGGAGGAGACACTTCTACTTTCTTCTGACCTTCATGTTGCTAAAATTGGGTTTTAAGGACCCACATGTCTGGTTTTTCTTTGACAAAAGAGGGTCAGCAGAACCAAAATGGAGTAATTAGTAGAATCGTGTGCCCTTGTGAAGGTCATTCTCTCAGCTCTATCCATAAAACAAGCTTCTGGTCACATAAATGAGGAGTTAAACACACCAGTTTGTCCGTTCCACCCAAATGCCAAATGCTAATATGATTAATTGTGTGTGGATTCAAAATGCATCATAAAAGGGTAAAAAAAAAAAAAAATTCTTCAGAATTTATGTTAATGTTGTCGTTCCAGCATCTCACATCGACCATCCGTGTTTCTCTCAAATACAAGTTCCTTCTGGGTTTTAAAAATCAATTCAATCCAAAATCAATGACTCAGGGGTCAGGATCCCGATTTAAATGGACACAGTGAGCAACAGAAGTCTCTCCATTTACTTCTCATGAAAATCCTAAATAGGAACGTTTGGAATTCCTCACTCAGGGTTGTGTGTTTGTTTGTTTGTTTGTTTGTTTCCATAATTGGACTTCAGTTCACTCATTAGTGGTTTCTTAAATTCAGACTCTCTTCTCTTAACTTTCCAATTTTAATCACAATTTCCATTTTTAGACATTTTTGAGAAAATTTGGAGTTTTATAAAATGATGCTCGTTTTGGGTTTGTGATCTCCAGCGTCCTGAGCTGACACCGTCCACTAAAAGTACAAATGACACAAAATGGACAGCTGGCACAACTGTGGGTTTAGTGGTTTCTTTTTTGTTTGTTTGTTTGTTTGTTTGGAAACTCAGATACATTTCAGAGGAGATACAGGAGAGAGTATTACAAACTTAAAATGCAAAAAAAAAAAAAAAAAAAAGGGCCATGAAAACAGCTCCCAATCTGTACAATGAAATATTCAAGCCATTGTGGGGGGGAATCAAAACAGGAGCCAAGGGAGGGGAACAATATTTCAAGGAAAAAAAAAAGTAGAATATTTAGGAGAAAAAAAAATCAGAAATTTTCTTAGATTATAATGTTTAAAAAATTGCAAAAAAAAAAAACATCTGAGATTAAAAAGTCAGAAATTCCAAGATTAAGAAATCACAAGTATTCTGTATTCTGGGAAATGTAGTTGAAAATCACTGAGCACTTTATTCTTTTATGTTCCACAGTCAAGAAGGAACAACTGCATTTCCTGTAGCTATCGGCTCAGTCGTGGCGTCTGTAGTGTGATAACATCGATTCAACATTGTGAAGTGAAACAATCTGAAAACAAAACAAACAAAAAACATTTATTTTTCAAAGCTTTTTTTCTTGCAGATTTATGACTTTATAATCTCCATGAATGTCTGAGTCCTTTCATGTAAATGTATTCCTTTATTCTTTGAACTTATGAGCTTTTTCTTGGAATATGACCTCCTCCCTCAGCACCGTTTTATTTAACCTACAATGGCCCTACTCCATTGTATATCTGACTATAAGTATGTGTAATACTTTACCCCATATCATCTTTATTATTAACATATTACACTAAAATTAATATTAAATTCAACTATAATAAAACTAATAAATTAATTGTCTTATTTATAGATTTAAATTTTAGGCCTCACATCTAATCTCACAACCAGCTGCCACTGTTCCAAGTCGTGAACAATCAGGATGTAAATTGCTAAAATGGAGGCATTTAGTTTTCCTTGTGTTAGCCTCATAGCTCCAGTGCTAACGTTAGGAATCATTAACTGAAATGACATCATCGAATCAGAAAACCAAATGGTAGTGAAGGCAGAAAAATATACTTCAGCATTCTGAAAATATTCCACATGAGAGGAAGCGGATTCTACACTCAACCGCACCAGACTGAATGAAGTGACCAGACATGAGAAAGACTCGGGGGGTTCCCCCTGAAATCCTGAATTAATTGCTCATTCAGTTATTTTTGTCCTTTAAAACTAAACAAAATGTAAATAAATTCTGTGTGCTGTAGAAGAGCGAATTCTGTCTCTGTGTGAAAGTGAGCTTTATCCAATCCACAGTATCCACTCCCACTCAAATCAGCGAGGGTGACTCAGACTGGAACTCGTGTCCTGCTGAGACCTGAGGGACTTGAACATGGTGGAAAAACCTCCCAGACTTTCATCCACTTCATGCTGCACTCTGCGTTTCACAAACAGTGATTTCAGCTCATCCATACAAGCACTTTTTAAGAATCTGTACCTTGTAAGCACAGATTGGTTGAAGTCACACGTTAATTTACTGCACTGATGTATTTACTTTTGCGGTTAGTCTGTAGCTGGTGTGTAGTTGGTAAGTGAAATGCAGTTCTGTTTGACGAGTCAACGAATAACAATTTGTCGCCATGTTAGAGAAACTGCACATTTCACTTCATTTTTGCCGTTTAATAAGAAATACAGTCAAAAGAGAGGCAAAATGTGCACCATGATCTTCAACTCAGTTTGATGTTTAACAGGAAGTCGAGTCGGGGAACAAAATTGCATTTGAAGGTTATTTTAAAAAGATCCAGACAAAGCCGAGTCATTAGCAACTCAGACAGTGAATCATCAGCGTTTTAGCTAATGACTAATCCACGTCAATACCTCATTAGCTACACCAGGTGGAGAAACGCTTGCACTATTATCATGAAGCATGGAGGCGATCACAATGAGATCAGCTTTACAAAGCATGAACAGAAGAGGAATCGTTTCACTGCTGCTTCGTCCGATTCATTAACGCCTGGGTCAAGTGAGGGAACCCGAAATCAATCACTCCGTCTTCTAAAGCTGCTTTCCTTATCTATGATGGATGGATTTCATCCTCCGAATGCTCATAAATGCATTACTGAGTCTAATCACCAAGCGTCTGATTATTAGTCAGGAAGCTGAATGGCAGCCACTGTGTCTCATAAACACATTTTATTCTTCTGCTTTTAAAGTAAATAAATCATTCCTGAGCCTTTTTGTGTTGTTTTCCACTTGACTCGTCTCCAAGTTTATTGTCCTGCCTCCACACATCAATCTGCATTTAAGCACCAACTAAACCGAGCTTACAATGTTCTCAGGCTTGCTATTAAACCTGCTGTATCCCATTTCATCCCTGATTTTATTGCTGATGATGTAAGAGCAAACAAGTCAAGTTTTTTTTTTTTTTCCAATTTTTTTCTCCAGAATGATTAGAGATGTTGAGGTATTTGTACAATAATTCAATTTTGTATAATTTAAAACAGTGTCATGTGAAACTCAGTGATGTGATTGGATGACTAATACACAAAGCAGCCAATGAGAGCTCGGAAAACAAAAAAAGAAGAAACTGGCAAATAGATTTGTAATCAGGACTGTGGATTTTTTTTTTTATATTTATTTATTTATTTATTTATTTATTTTAAGGAAATGCACACGGATCTTTATCATATTTAAATTAAACATAACTCCAACTGATTGAAATTACACTTCGAGTCAGATCACAAACAAAAGCAAAATGATGCATTACATCTGAAACTCTTCATTTTCTAAACATGACAGTGAACCTGATCAGCATTTATTCAGTGTTGGGACAAAAATAATTTGGAAAAGGTGACATGACCATGCAATCTAGAAGAAATAATCTTTTCAAAGATGGAGTAGGTTTTTTTTTTTTTTTTTAATGCAAATGAGAAGTGAAGAGATGGGAGTGGCTTTCAACAGTGATGTTTTAAGGGTGTACAAACTTTGGCTGTTGTCCAGATCAGTTAGACCTACTCCAAATAATTCCAAGTAAAAAGCAGAGTGAGGTCATGAGAGTCCAGTGCCGAAGTATCTTAATAATAATAATAATAATGTTTAGATAATTTTGCTCTTTCACATTTTTTTTTTCTGACCTCATGGTTTTCAGGTCAGCACAGAACTGTGACCATCAGCACTGCTTTTTTTTTTTTTTTTTATATATCTGTCCGAATGGCCAAATGCCACATACATGTGCACTTATCTCTCTTTTTTAATACTCTATAAATCATTTCTAATATCTCATTTTTGTTTGCAGAAGTAATTCCCACTAAGCTTGTTGTAGAGCCAGTGGTTTAATTTTCATCCGAGACTCGACAGGAATAAAAATGGATTGACGGCAGCTGATGAATCATCGGGGCTTGCAGTGGATTAACCCGGCGCTTCTGCGGTGCTCGAGGTATTTACTCGGAGGAAAATGATAAAAAAAATAGAAATCCACACAAGCATATCTTGTCGGGAGAGTGCAGGATGCTGGGTAATTTCAGGGGTCACCACAGAGAGTCAGGTTCTCGATAAAGAGAGAACAGGTCTGAAACCGTCATTACTTCATGAGATTTAAAATTTAGTCAGTAAATTGTTCAGGGTTGATAAACGATACAGGAGTAAAGGCCAAACAAGACGAGGTTTTCGCAAGACCTAGCTCACACTGCAAATCACAGGTTTATATTAATGTCTTCGTTCTGATGTATTCTGATTTATTTAACATGAAAAATAAAATTTAAATGTTGATGGGGTGAAAATTTCTTTCTGTAAGGAGAAAGGTATTTCTGTAACATTTCTGGAAGGAATCTCCAATGTCAATGTTTTGTAACAGTCAGAAGTGAAGCTGGAACTTTTACTAAATTTTTTCTTTAACATTGCTCAGGTGTTCTGCTTTAGAGTCTTTTTGCAAATATTTGAAAACATATGTATTATTCATGTTAATGCCAGAGAATGAACAGACCTCCTGTCCTTTTGTACACTGCCAAAAAGACAGGACACTAAACTGGAGGTCGCAGAGCTGAAGATACTGAGATGTTCATTGGGAGTGACAAAGTTGGACAGGATTAGCAACGAGAATCTTAGCAGGACAGCCCATGTAGGACGGCTTGGAGACAAAGTGAGCGAGATGGAATTGAGATGGTTTGGGCACGTACAGAGGAGAGATCCAGGGTATACTGGGAAAAGAACGCTGGAGGTTGAAGGAAAAGAGGAAGAGCAAAGATGAGACTTATGGATGTGATGAAGGAGGACATAAGGACAGTTGGTGTGACAGAAGAAGATATGGAGGACTGAAGGAGATGGAGGGACATTATCCGCTGTGGAGACCCCAACAGGAACAAACAAAAGAAGAAGAAGAAGAGGAAGAAGAAGAAGATGAACATAAGTGTGACTCAATTTAGCAGAATAAACTACATTATTCAAATAATTCAAAAATAAACTTTGGCCCTGAACACCGTCACTAGTGTTGCTGTTTTAAATAGTTGTGGATAAGTGCTTCAAGTGTGAAAGTTCAGAAGAATGAGTGGCCATTTTAACCAGTGGCAGTGAGGTTTCCCTCCACATGCTATAAGTTATTTATCTCTTCCTAAAGTCTGTCCTTTTTTCTTGTGGATAATTTCAAAGTGTCATTGGTGTTACACCACTCACATGCTTTGAGATGCTATGAACAGCAAATGGAAAATATATCTCTAATCAAAACTTATCATTTGTGTAACTGTCTCTGGTGTTACTGTCACTAGTGTTATCACTAGTGTTACTGTCACTCGTATTTCCATCAGGACTGTTACTGCCACTTGTGTAACTGTCTCTGGTGTTACTGTCACTTGTATTACTGTCACTAGTATTACCATCACTAATGTAACTGTCTCTGGTGTTACCATCACCAGTGTAACTGTCTCTAGCTTATCTGTCACTGGAGTTACCATCACCAGTGTAACTGTCACTGGTATTACCATCACCAGTGTAACTGGGGCAGCACGGTGGTGTAGTGGTTAGCACGGTCGCCTCACAGCAAGAAGGTTCCAAGTTCGAACCCAGCGGCCTTTCTGTGCAGAGCTTGCATGTTCTCCCCGTGTCTGCATTGCTTTCCTCTGGGTACTCCGGTTTCCCCCACAATCCAAAGACATGCAGTTAGGTTGATGTGGGGCAGCCCTTGATGTGCCCTTGAGCAAGGTACCTGACCCCTGACTGCACCCCGGGCACTGTGTGTGGCTGCCCACAGCTCTGGGTGGGTGTATGTGTGTGTGTTCGCTGCTTCAGATGGGTTAAATGCAGAGGATGAATTTGACTGTGCTTGAAGTGTGCATGTGACAAATAAAGGTTTCTTCATCTTCTGTCTCGAGCTTATCTGTCACTGGAGTTACCATCACTAGCGTAACTGTCACTGGTGTTACCATCACCAGTGTAACTGTCTCTAGCATATCTGTCACTGGTGTTGCCATCATTTTTTGTAACTGGCTCTAGCGTATCTGTTACTCGTGTTACCATCATTAGTGTAACTGGCTCTAACGTAACTGTCACTGGTGTTACCATCATTAGTGTAACTGGCTCTAATATAACTGTCACTGGTGTTACCATCACCAGTGTAACTGTCTCTAGCGTATCTGTCACTGGTGTTACCATCATTAGTGTAGCTGGCTCTAATGTAACTGTCACTGGTGTTACATTCACCAGTGTAACTGTCACTGGTGTTATAATCACCAGTGTAACTGTCTCTAGCATATCTGCCAATGGTGTTACCATCACTAGTGTAACTATATCTAATCTATCTGTCACTAGTGTTACCATCACTAGTGTAACTGGCTCTAGCGTATCTGTCACCGGTGTTACCATCACTAGTGTAACTGTCACTGGTGTTATAATCACCAGTGTAACTGTCTCTAGCATATCTGTCACTGGTGTTACCATCACTAGTGTAACCATATCTAATGTATCTGTCACTGTTGTTACCATCACCAGTGTAACTGTCACTGGTGTTATAATCACCAGTGTAACTGTCTCTAGTGTATTTGTCACTGGTGTTACCATCACTAGTGTAACTGTCTCTAGTGTATTTGTCACTGGTGTTGCCATCACCAGTGTAACTGTCTCTAGCGTATTTGTCACTGGTGTTACATTCACCAGTTTAACTGTCACTGGTGTTACCATCACCAGTGTAACTGTCACTGGTGTTATAATCACCAGTGTAACTGTCTCTAGTGTAACTGTCAATGGTGTTACCATCACCAGTGTAACTGTCTCTAGTGTATTTGTCACTGGTGTTACCATCACTAGTGTAACTGTCACTAGTGTTACCATCACTAGTGTAACTGTCACTAGTGTTACCATCACTATTGTAACTGTCACCGGTGTTATCATCACTATTGTAACTGTCACCGGTGTTATCATCACGAGTGTAACTGTCTCTAGTGTATCTGTCACTGGTGTTACCATCACTAGTGTAACTGTCACCAGTGTTACCATCACTAGTGTAACTGTCTCTAGATTATCTGTCACTGGTGTTACCATCACTAGTGTAACAGTCATGAGTGTAACTGTCTCTGATGTCACACCCACACCTATGGGGGGATTTAGAGTAGCTGAATCCACAAGTCTTTGGACTGTAGGAGGAAACCAGGGACCCTGAGGAAACCCACACAAACATGAGGAGAACATGCAAACTCCACACAGAAAGACCTCGGTCAGCCATGAGGTTTGAACCCAAAACCTTCTTGCTGTCATGTGAGAGTGATAAACACTGCACCATTGAGCCACCTATGTGCAGTTATGCCACTTTCATACCTATTTCCAGGGTTGGATCTGGATATGTGATCAATGTTCAATCCTTCTTTTACCGGTATCAATTCATACCAAGTAAGTCAACAGGGTTAATGCCTGGTTATGACAGTTCAGATAAGACCTGGGCCATGACCCAGGAGAGATACAGAACAGTTAACTCACAGGCTGGAAATGGACAGATATCAGAAACTCTCTCTCTCTCTCTCTCTCTCTCTCTCTCTCACACACACACACACACACACACACACACACATGCATAAAATATCAAAACATTTAATTCACTTTCTCATCATATGGGGTGTTAATGTCACAGAGGTCCACCGTGTGTGTGTATGTGTGTGCCTGTGCCTGCAGGACAAAGCACTATGCACTGCCATTTGAATGAGATTCATTAGTCCCGCCCCAGCTGTTATCGACCCGGGTGGTGCAATTCACACTGAAATTGACCCGAGTCTGACCTCGAGAGGTGGGTCACAGAGCAGAGTCAGATCACACAGGTTAACCCTTTCAGACACACACCAACAATTACTCTATCTGAAATCATTCCAGAACTTTTAAAGTAAAGAACTGTCAAAAAAAAAAGAATAAATAAACCTCTGTACAGAATTCATTTATTTATCAGATTAAACTGATTCATCAATTCGATTCACTGAAAGAATCAAAACAGTTTGGGATGAAAAATATGCGGAGAATGATATCATCTGACTTGGGAAATGGAACACAGTAAAATGATGTTGGGTTTCTGTCCCTGATAAAATACACACCATGTTCGGTGCTGACCCAAGAGCATATTAATTAGCTAGTGATTTGGGTGTGGAAGTGAACTCCACACTTCATCTTTATCTGGAACTGAAACTATCTCTCGAGTGCTCGATGTTCTTCTGTGGGTTTAAATCAAGTTCCAGGTTTCCTTTTATTTCTGCTGAAACTTTTACGCATCCTGTTCAGCGTGTACGGCACTGAACAAACTAACAACTAATCTTTAGTTTCTTTATTTATTTTTTTCATCTAAATGCAAATTTCCATTAAGGATGTTTGTAGTGCAAAGCTTCTTAATGTCAGAGGTGAAGATTAATCCCAACAACTGCGACAGCAGCGAGCGGTGATGTGTGTGTGTGTGAGAGAGAGAGAGTGAGCTTAAACAGAGTAAATATCAGATTTATTGAGTGTTCTCAAAGTCGGGGTCTAACAGCATCTCGGGCTATTTTGGTAAATTTACTGCCACTGTTATCTGAAATCTGAGACAACACGATGGAGCACTACACAACTGCCAATGACAAAATTAGCTCATGTTTTAAGTCGTTCAAATTGTGTCAAGCTGCTTTGCGACAATGTTTATTGTTAAAAGCGCTATACAAATAAACTTGACTTGTTTATGTAGGTAGTATGTGTCAAAGTAACAATCACATCAATGTCAGGACCCAAGGTTTCCCAGCAGAGCATTGCCCAGAGCATCACAATGCCTCCACTAGCTTGTCTCCTTGTAATAGTGCATCCTAGTGCCATCTCTTCCCCATACAAGCAACGCATGCACACCTGGCCCCATTCACATGATCTAAAAGAAAATGTAATTCATCAAACCAGGCCACCTTCTTCCATTGCTCCATGGTCCAGTTCTTATGCTCACATGCTTATTATAGACACTTTTGGGCAGTGGACAGGGGTCAGCATGGGCATTCTGACTGGTCTGCGGTTATGCAGACCCATACACCACAATGCACTGTTCTAACAGCTTTCTATCACAGACAGCATTAACTTTTTTTCAGCAAATTGTGCTGCAGTAGCTCTTCTGTGGGATCAGACCAGATAGACTAACATTCACTCCCCAAGTGCATCATCTGACCCTTGGGTGCCCACTGGTTGTCCTTCCTTGGACATCCTTTGGTAGGTACTAACCACTGCATACCAGGAACATCCCACAAGACCTATTTTGGTGATGCTTTGACCCATTTGTCTAGACATCACAATTTTCCCCTCATCAAAGTCTCAGATCCTTATGTTTGTGCATTTTTCCTGCTTCCAGCCAGAGTTATTATAGCAGGACTTTCCCCAAAGCATGGGTATGCAGTGCTCTGTTACGTTGTCACTTGCACACTTGACCTTCAATCACATCCGCTACACTGTATGAAAGCTTGACACTGGCTGCTCGTTGTGGCAACATTTGGGCACCAGAAAGCTTGCTTCTAATTCACTACAGTTCAAAATGAAGTTGTGCTGATGGAGTACGCACGCAGGAGGCAGCGCTGGCTTTTGGCAGACCGAGGACAGAAAATAAAGTGGCTGGGTTTTAAATACAGTGGTGCTTGAAAGTTTGTGAACCCTTTAGAATTTTCTATATTTCTGCATAAATAGGACCTAAAACATCATCA
>JAOANJ010000020.1:34767533-34778553 GCA_026413345.1 Ariopsis seemanni
TCTCTAATTATCACGGTTATTAGCTAACTCAGCAAGCTGGTCGGTTAGTTGTGAGTAAACTTGCCGACATTAGTAACAGGTTCAGGACATAAACTGAACCAGCCATTATCTTGCTGATTCTACCACTGACAACCTCATAACTCTTTTATAATTTATTAACATTTAATCTCAGAAAATGAGCATTTAACTATTCTATAAATATTTTCACCATATCTCAGCACACAGTCCATTTTTTAAAAGGTGTCTTTGCTGCATTTTAATCTTAAATGAGTAACAGGTTGATTTTTATAGCAGAGAATTAGCAAATACACAAACTGAGCTTCACTCGCATACATGCTATTGGCATGAGAACAGGAAGGACATCATGAACATTGACAAAATGGATTCATCCCTGACTGCAAAAATGTTTTCATCATTGTATTTTAATTTAAAGTGCAGTTACAGTGATCAATGCTCCAGACTTTATTAATATTTGTGTGATTTATCTGAAACCTGTGTGTACAATCCCTTTAGCTTTACTTTACATGTAGATTTATAAACATCATCTGTCCCAGATCTTATTTCCAGATCTTTTCAGCTTTGGTGATTGTTTTTGCGACATAAAATGTTTATGATCCTGAAATGTCACCATCAATAAATCATGAAGAACATTACAGGAACCGTATGAGCTCATTATTTTCCTTCAATAAATAAAGGGCATAAAGGTTAAAAATGTTGCTTCTGTCGCTGCTTATTTGTTTGAGTCTCTCCATGAAGCGAATGTTTCTTTGAGATTGAAACAATCTGTAATCAAATGCTCAGCAGCACTTGAAGAAAAACATGTTGTGTGCGCGGGTATCGCAGGCGTCACACGGAGTCCTTCATCTTGTTTATTGTGCATCCACTCGGTGTAGCACCATGATCTGAAACCACAACGGCTAATTCACATTACAGATTACACACTTCTGTAATAAACAGCTTAATGACGTCGCTGTCACTGCATCTGGGTTTGGGTTAAAGCCGAGCACGGCGACGATCTTCTGTACGCTGAAAATTGCTCAATAACTTACTGGAAGGTGATGAAGATCAGGAGTGAGTTTTTGTGCTGACATGGTGCACACACACACACACACACACACACACTGAGTAAAATGTTTATTAAACTGGCGGTGTGTGACCCGCCCGAGGGAAAGTGATAAGCGTAATAAACTTTACAGCAGCAACGGACAATAAACATGGTCAAGTTTACACGAGTGGCTGTTTATCAGCTACACCATGTTTATCTTATTTTATTTTATTCCACAAAGCTCATGCTTTCACACCTTTGCATAATGTTTTAAGATTTTTTTAATGTTTATTATTTGTATCTTTGCAAACATGAGTTTACATTTAATCGAATCCTCAGAACAAACTCAAGCCACCTGAGCAGGTGTCACACACACATCAAAAAAACAGAAAATGTAAAACATTCTCGAACGCAAGCTCACTTCTGATTTCACTTCTAATTTATCGGAAGTGTGTCAGAGAAAGTGACCGTAACATGTCTGTAGTCTGGACGGGGAATTCAGGAGCTAACCTTTAACCTCTATAAGTGTCACTTCTTTGATAATTTGTCTGCATTTTATAATTCTGTGTTTTAAACTCAGACAGAAAAGAGCCAGCACGTTCTGGGGTCTTTATCCCATAGAAAAAGCACAGAATCTTATTCCCTGTAGGATTGAACACAATCTTTACCAATACTGAATATGGGATGTACTGGATCTCACCGGGACTCATTTCTGCTGATTGGGTTATCTGGTGCCTCACGACAAGAAGGTTCTGGGTTCGAACCTCACCGTCGACTGGGGTCTTTCTGTGTGGAGTTCTCACATTCTCCTTGTGCTTGTATGGGTTTCCTCTGGGTTTTCCTGTTTCCTCCTACAGTCCAAAGGCATGTGGATTTGGTCAACTGGTTACTCAAACCCCCCCCAGAGGTGTGAGTGTGATGGTTGTTCATCTCTGTGATAGATTGGTGGCCTGCCCAGGGTGAACCCTGCCCCTCACCTGAAGTCATCTGGGATTGGATCCAGCTTCAGATAAGCGGAATAGATAACAGAAACATGGGTTTCATCAAATCCAGGTCGACCACCACATAAAGTCCGGTCCATACATTACATCAGTTTCACTCACCTGCCTGCTGACCTCATCTCACCTGTCCTCTATTTCCTGCACATTATCTCACCACCTCTTTGTCTGCAAAGTTTTCTTACCACAATTTTAAGCCTCTTTATCTTCTTGATCTCAATCCTGTTTCTCATGATGAGGTTCCCTGTTGTTTTGGGATTAGTATTAACAGGATTAGACTCGCAACTGCGTCCACAATCAGTCCGGTTGGTTTGAAGCAGCAGTGTGAATCAGCTACTGTATAAAAGAGGTCTGATGATTAGCAGTTACAAAGAGGCCAAACGGTGAAATCTGAATAAAAAACAGGGAAATTATTTCATTTTTGCAAATTATTTAAAAAAACATCATGCTGCTAATAAGTCGAAGCTTGATTAGCTTTGCCATGAACTGAAATTTGTAAAAGTCCAGCGACAAAACCAAAGTTCCTCTGAATGATGAGAGAGTTTGACTGAATGGCGGGGAAAAAAGAAAAGCTTAATCATTCATCATGGCTATAATTAAGACACATCAATCTGAAGTGTTTGTTTTGTTTCGCTTCATGTTCCAGATTTGACGAGCTCCATATCTGAGTTTGACATGAGGACAATAAATGTATGCTTCTCAGTCGAGTTATCTTTAAACATCCTGTTTTCACTGTCATCTATTTTTTAAACAAGAGACATCATCAGTGTCCTCATCAGACCAGAGAGAGAGAGACGGAGATACACACACACACACAGAGAGAGACGGAGAAAGATATAAACACACAGATACAGAGAGAGAGATACAGAGACATACACACAGAGAGATATACAGAGACAGAGAGAGACACAGAGAGAGAGAGAGAGAGAAAGAGAGAGAGAGACAGAGAGAGAGAGAGAGAGACTTTGACTTTTAAAAACATCTTTAATTACTTCAATGTTCCATTTGTGTTCTTATCTACTGAAAGTAAAACTTAAATATAAAAGAAAAAGTGCATTTGTAAACATTCATTACTACACCTCATCAAATCCATTACACAGGACCTTTCTTTATTAAAAAAATAAATAAAGTCATACACACACAAACACCATATGTAATTAAAAAAAAATTTAAAAATAAAATTAAAAATCTTAAAAGTTAAAAATTAAGATCCAGTGAGCTGTCCCCTTCAAGTGAACATAAAACCTGTCTAATACCCCACAAATCTATAAAAGTGTCCAGGTTGATGGTCAGTTTGTAAAAAGCATGTTCTACTCTGAGACGAGCTGTAACTCACCCTTTCAAGCTCTGCACCACATCAGTCCGACCTCGGCCCTGTATCTGGTTTTTCTGCTCTTCCATATTGCCAATTTTGCACTTCCAAGTAAAAAGTTAATTAAAGCCAGAATCTTTTTTTTTAATTGCATTTTGGCCCAAAGATAAACAAAGGAACAGAAAATTTCTCCCCCAGATTTTCCACCCACTCTTTCAGTATCCTAGACAGACCCACTAAGTGACGACAAAGAGACACTAAATGTTCTAAAGTTTCTGGCTGGTTACAAAAGGGACATCCCTCCCCAGTGCTGGGATCCAGTTGAGCCCTGTGTCTGTTTGTAGCTATCGCTCCATGGATGATCCTCCACTGGAGGTCAGCTGTCCGTTTTTCAACAGGCAGCTTGTATAAAATCCGCCAGCAGCTTTCAGGTGTGCAGTCTGAAGTAAAAACCTGAGTCCACCTCGACTCCCTGACTGCGGCCAGAGGGCAGAAGTTCAGTATTTTCACACAGCTGTGGTAGAGCTGCTTCTTCCCACAAGAGCTGAAGTTGCCCAGCGCTGATGTTTTCAGGGACAGAAGCAGCCCGCTCTTCTCTCGCCACTCCTCAACAGCAGGCCTGATGCTTAGTGCGGGAAAGATGTAGTCCTGAGCCTCGTGCCATTGGTCAATTAGGGTAGGTTTTGGGCATATACCCTCAGCGGTACAGTCAGGGACTTCCAGACCTCCTCCACTATCTTCCTCAGCACCCTGGAGGACCTGATGTTAGTGACTCTGCCAAGGCTTTCTGGAGATGTTCTTATAAGATGACCAAGTTTAACAACGCCAGCCTTGACAAACTTGTCTCTTAATGATGTGGAGGAAAGCGTGGTGGATTTGAAGAAGTCATTGTGGAACAGTGGCTCCTCAAAGATCCATGTTCCAGGTCTGGGATCAGCGGGCCTTGTGAACTTGAACGTCCTCCATGCTTCAAGCACCGAGTTATAGAAAGGCATTATTCCAGTCAGGCCAACTTCAGAGAATCTTAAGAGAAACAGCTGTTTGTCCAGACCCGGCCGGCCAGCCTTCCTCAGAAGCAGCCGAGCAGAGGTCAGCCAGCAATACCCAAAGCCGTATAGTAGCCTCTGTGCCGTCTGCAATATGAAGGCAGCAATTCTTGAGAGGATGTCCATGAGACTGTGTCCTTTCTCTGCTACAGGGAGGTAGAGAACTGGTGCCTTCAGCCAATGTTGACCCGACCAGAAGTAGTTCACCAAGAGCTGCTGTACGTCCTTCACGAGGCCTGGTGGTGGCACTAAGATGATCACTCTATGCCAAAGAGAAGAGGCGACCAGGTTATTAGCTATCAGAACTCTACCCCTGTAGGACAGCTGGGGAAGCAACCATTTCCATTTAGACAACCTGGCATCCACTTTCTCCAGCACTCCCTCCCAGTTCTGCTTTTGGAAGTCCTCACACCCTAGGTACACTCCTAGAATTTTGATGCCTCTTTCCCCCACCTTAGGTTCCCAGGAAGATCAGGGATGTCTCTTACGCTCCAATGACCTATCAAGCAGGCTTCACATTTATCCCAATTTACTTTGGCGGAGGAAGCTTTTTCATACACAGTCAGGCTTTCTTTAAGTTCCTGGGTATCTCTCTGATCTTGGATAAAAACACTGACATCGTCTGCATAAGCTGATACGGCTACAGAGTGGCCCTGAGCCAGCTCTGGGAGACATAAACCCTGTAACCTGCTCCTCAGCCTACACAGGAGAGGTTCAGTAGCAATGCTGTAGCGCTGGCCTGAGATGGGGCAGCCCTGTCTGAACCCTCTCCAAACTGGCACAGGGGCTCAACCCTCCCCCCACCTTCACGAAACAGCAAACCTGATTGTAGAGCAGTTTTACCCAGGATAAAAAACTCCCCCAATTCCAAAAGCCTGCAGCGTGGAGAAGAGAAAACCATGATCTACATGATCAAAAGCCTTTTCCTGGTCAATGGATATGATACCAACATTAATATTATATAATTTACAGACATCAAAAACATCTCGCATTAAAAATAAATTATCAAACATTGATCTATCTGGGATACAATAAGATTGATCTGCACCAGTTAAAAACTCAATAAAATTTTTAATCTGTTTGATAAAACCTTTGAAAGGATTTTATAGTCTGAGCATAAAAGCGCTACAGGTCTCCAGTTGTTTAGCAGGGCCAGGTCTCCCTTCTTAGGCAGCAGTGAGAGAACTGCTCACCTACAGGAAACTGGAAGTCTTCCTTTTTCAAAACACTCTTTAAAAATGTCTCAAAGGTCGCGTCCCAGTATTGTCCAGAAGTGTTTAATAATGTTTGAAGGAAGACCATCTAGTCCTGGAGCCCTGCCTGGTGCCATCTGAGACACCGCAGCAGTCAGTTCATCCAAGGTGATATCTGTGTTCAGTTGGTCTTGGTCCTCTGAGCTCAGTTGAGGAAGCCCCTGCAGAAGCTCTGCAGCAGAGTTCATATCGCAGCTGTCTGCTCTGAACAGTTCTTCGCCATCTCAGCTGGGTCCGTGGTGATGTTTCATGGAGACAGACCATTTGTTTCTTCTGAACAGCAGATTTTTTCCAAATTAAAAAAAAGAAAGGTGTTGGTGCATCCATGTCTTGAAGTTTGGTAAAACGTGCTCGGACTAATGCTCCTTTAGCTCTGTCCTGCAGGAGAGAGCTGAGTTCCTGTCTTTTAAAGTTCAGTTCGTCATTTTTTTGCTGACCAGTCTGTGAAATGGAGAGATTTCCCAAGTCCCTTATTTCGTTTTCCGGTTTCTGGACAGATCTCTTGATTTTTGTTATGGGATGAGATGAGTACTGCTGACAGAAAACTCTAATTCGAGCCTTTGCTTCCTCCCACCACTCAGTAAGTGAAGGAAAGGTGTTTTTCTCAGATCTCCAGTGGGTCTAAAATAGTTTAACATTTTCACTAAAATTAAAATTGTGTAATAATTTAACATTAAAATGCCAAAATGACTTTGATTTTCCACTGGGAGATTAAAAAAAGAAGCTCCATTAAAACTAAATGATGATCTGTAAAAGCAGCAGGAGAGATCTGAGAGTTAATAACTCTTGAGGTAAAAGTAGCAGAGAGATAAAACTTGTCCAGTCTTGCAGCACCGACTCTGCCATCAGATATCTTAACCCGAGTGTACTGTTGGACTGCAGGGTGCTTCATCCTCCACACATCGACCACGTCAGCTTTCTTTAAAACATTCGATAAAATGGAGGAGGACTGAATGTGCGGCTCTTCTCCAGTTCTGTCGAAAGTAAAATCTGTGCAACAGTTCCAGTCTCCCCATTAAAACCCACTCCCCGGATCACTGCTGTTTAATTTCCCCTTTAATAAGTTAAACACCCCGTCACGCTCAGAGCCTTGGTTTGGTGCATAAACATTCATAAAACTAAAGGGAAAATCCTGTATTTCAGCCTTCGCCATGAGAACTCTGCCTTTCACCAACTCTGTGCTTGACATGATGTTCATATCTAAAAAAGGAGAAAATAAAATAGCGACCCCGGCACTAAAACTCATCCTGTGGCTCAGAACATACTGCCCACCACCACAGACCCCAATCCACTTCATTTAAATCATCACTGCGTTTCCTGGAGTAAAACAACATCTAATCTTTTCTGCCTGATGACTTCAGTTAATAAAGCTCTGTTCTGTGCAGCTCTTCCCCCATTTATATTTAAAGAAGCTTCTCTTAAACCCTGCATGTTGGAAAATGAGAGACAGAGCAGTAAAGAACCAGCAGAGGTGAAACACCCGGTGTTGCTCAAGACCGCAATAAAGTCCAGATTAACCAGCAGCTGTTTTACTGGAGGGTTTTTTTGGGGAATCAAACACCACAGCGCCACTCAGACCGATTTAACACCACAAAGCCATTCCTCCTCCTCCTCATCTCCTCCTTCAGTCTGCTGCTTCCACACAGCTGGACACAGAGGAGTCACTGACCCATAAAGCGCAACGGCTTTTTATATTGGTTATGTTTTGTTATAAAGATCAATAAAAGCAGTGAATGGCGGAAACTGCGGCGGTTTTTCAGCGGAAATGAGGTTTATTTCTTTCACTCAATAATTTACTGCTCTTCACTGAGGCGAGAGGAACATCCGGCCATCACTTCCGGCCTTCCATAAACAACGCACAACTCCGCCCATCCTTCTGGTCACGTGATCTTCTCCTGCAGTGGTTGCCAGAATTCAGGAAACGCAGAGTTTAAGGATTTTTTTTCCTTCTGATTAAAGTGAAGAGCAGTTTCACACCCTGGGACAAACTTTCTCCACATTAACTTCCTGAAGAGCACAGAGCTGTGATCTAACCCTAGCTGCAGGCAGACAGAAAGAAAGTGAACAGACAGATGTGTGTATTCCAAATAAAAACATTTTATTATATAAAAAGTGAGGTAGTGACCATGTGGAGCGGTCAGGTTTAGCAGCTTATAACATTTTCCCTTCGGTCATTTCTGTGCAGATTATAAACAGTGATGAACAGAGTGGATAAATGTAATAAAAAAAAGTAGTTTATGTACAATAAATAAACCAGCTTTATCAGTCCCACTCCTTCAGTTCGAAGGGTTTAAGATGAGTCATGAATCCGACACGCACAGCTGTAACATGTGGGAGCCTGTTTCCAGGAAGCTCTGGGTTTGGTCGGTGGGGAGATGATGATGATGATGCGCGCTGACTCGGGTCGGAGTCACGGTTCCTGAAGCGGCCTCGTGCCTGATGAATCACCCTTCACCCCGTGACGTCATCCACACCACCTCTGACCTCAGCTCAGATCCGCTGAGAATCTCGGGGTCGAGTTTGGGCCAGAAAACTGGAGTGAGTAAGGTTTGTTGTTTGAAAGAGTCAGAGTTCCACAGGGACCGTGCGCGCTTTGTGCTCGGTGAGACCGGGAACTGTGCGTTCGAGACCCCCCCCCACACACACACACACACCCCCGCAGTCTGTTCAGCAGGTCACTATAGTCCTGGGGATGTGTGAAGCCGACAGGAGTTCCGTCTCCAGAGCGCACTGTCCGGAGTTACTCCGCGCTGTGGAGTCGTGAAGAACCCGCCGGAGCGCCTTCCGGTCCAGTCTCGCCTTTTTGCAGGGCAGGAAGTCCGGCTCGGCGCCTCTTTTCCCTCTCCGTTTCCGGGATTGCGCCTGATGGCCGGCGGAGTTACAGTTCTCTTTATCCGCGGTGCCGCCCGGTTCTGCTGCGCGCTCAGCGCTCTGGAGCGCACACGGAGGTTCGGGCGCCTCGACCGTGTCCATGAGCTCCTCCGCCTGTGGGCCGTGTGCAGCGGAGACGGGGCAGTCCCTCTGTCCGCTGGTGTCGGGGTTCGGTCCCGGCCCCCGTGCGGAATGGTACGCGTCCCGGGCGGCTCTCATCACCAGAGTGAGCAGGAGGCTGCGGTGGAGCGGGATTCCTCCGCGCTGGGTTCGGGAGCTGTACATTTTGCTCAGAGCCTGCACCATGACCCGCTTCGCTTCTGCGCACACCTCCATCTGTGGGCTCGAATCCCCTCGGGCTATAAACACGACCTCGCGCGCTCTGGGTCTCGAACCCGCGGCTCTTCCCTCACAGGCAGAAACAGAGGCACGCGCTCACCGCTGGCCTTATGTACTTTTTGTGACGTCAGCTGTGCGAGTGACAGATTGGCTCCACCTCTTTTTTCTTCCTGGAAAAATAAACGTGCGAAACTGGTTCTCTCTCTCTCTCTCTCTCTCTCTCAGGAAACCTCAGTCTGTGCCGTGAGGACAAACAGTCCAGCAGAATGCAACCCAGCGCTCACACTGATACTGATATCATGAAGCTAAAACAGAATAAATGAAACTGTAATCACAGACAGGAAACGCCGACCCTGTGTCCGGAAGCTGTTCAGTGAATCTGATGATGAGGTCAGACTGCTCCACTCAGTGGGCCCGAACCCAGAACAGGCATAAAGGAGCTTTTATCTTTCTTTTCCTGACAGCTTCTGGTTAATTACACATACACACTGATTACAGCGGGTTAAATTAAATTATAAGTTTAATAAAATCTCATAATTAAAAAATAATCCATAAAATGTTTTTAAAATTATTAATAATTAAAATAATTTGCTTTAACTGAATAAATAAAACGTAAACGTGGTGCATTAAATTGTGACATTATTAGTTTCAGAATGAGAAAGTTGTGTTTGTGATCTTTTCTTTCCCCACTTTCCCCTGATTCTTTCCCTGATGCCTATATATGGACATCCGCTTCTGGCACCGGTTCGGCGGAAAACCCTGCGCGCGGAGGCGGGCTCTACTTCCTGTGGCCATATTTAGCGCGCTGATGTCATCACTTCTGATACCCTTATATGGCAATAGAAACAGAGCGCGCGGAGCTTCCTGTCGCCTTTTAGGGGGAGGATCCAGCTGTTTCCGCCTGAGACACATCACACAAAGGAAAGGGGGGGGGAGAGAGAGAGAGAGTGTGAGAGAGAGAGAGAGTGTGTGTGAGAGAGAGTGTGTGTGTGAGAGAGAGAGAGAGAGAGAGAGAGAGTGTGTGTGTGTGAGAGAGAGAGAGAGAGAGAGAGTGTGTGTGTGTGTGAGAGAGAGAGGGAGAGAAAGAAAACAGCCACTGAACATTTACACGTGCAAAGAGCCATAAACTTCATTCTGTTTGTCTCAGAGGGTTCTATATGATGCTGTGTATAGATTAGATTAGATTAGATTATGAGATTTGATGGTTCACTTCAGTCAGTGTAAAATAAGCAGGTTATAAACACCGATGTGTTCTGCTGGTGTAAAGGTCAGAAATAAAATGTTGACATAAACAGGCAGAGTGTTATTGTACACATGTTCGAAATGATTTGAAGGTTAGAATATTTAATGAAAGAAGGCGGAGTGGGTCTGTGGGGTTTGTTTTCAAAAAGTCTGATCTAGCAAGAGGATAAAATTTCACCAATTAGAAATTCAATCTCTGCTCAGCTGACTGATTATTGATAACTGATCACTGCCATCAATACATTCAGTGATGAATCAGATCAGCAGATTGTTTTAGTTCTGATTAATCACATTTACCATAACAAAATGTACACCCTGGATTTTTTTTTTTTTACTTGGACAGGACAGAAAGAACAGCAGTCCATCTGCACTCAGACTGAGTAAACGGAGGCTGAGCTGGAATCATGACTCCACTGCAGGAAGAGAGAAAAACACCCAAAGTCTCTCTCTCTCTCACACACACCCTGACTGAAGCCCAGTTTCCTTTGCTTTGAGGTGAAGGACTCAGGAAGTGACATCACTATTTCCTGCACATATCAGACGTAGATGTAAAGAGGAAGTCGGTCAACTCTGTGGAACTTCACACGAAGCTGAGAGAAAGAAACACTTCACACACTGCTCAGGGGGAAAACATCAAACATCCTGTAGACAAATTCGCGTTCATGATTAAAAACGATTTAAACAGCATGTGTAAATGATGCTGAATGTAAAACTGGACAAGATTCACTTGAAACATTGACACCTGAAGAAATGAGGATGTGAACACAGCCTCATGCAGCACAGCACCCAGTTTTCCTTTTTAAAGGATCTTCTGTAGGCAGCACGGTGGTGTAGTGGTTAGCGCTGTCGCCTCACGGCAAGAAGGTCCGGGTTCGAGCCCCGTGGCCGGCGAGGGCCTTTCTGTGTGGAGTTTG
>JAOANJ010000020.1:35459429-35470162 GCA_026413345.1 Ariopsis seemanni
GGGGTTAGGGATTAGAGTTTAGGGATTAGGGTTTATGGATTAGGGGTTAGGGTTTATGGATTAGGGGTTAGGGTTTATGGATTAGGGATTAGAGTTTATGGATTAGGGGTTAGGGTTTAGGGGTTAGGGATTAGAGTTTAGGGATTAGGGTTTATGGATTAGGGGTTAGGGTTTATGGATTAGGGGTTAGGGTTTAGGGATTAGGGGTTAGGGTTTAGGGATTAGGAGTTAGGGTTTAGGGGTTAGGGTTTAGGGATTAGGGGTTAGGGATGAGGCGTTAGGGGGCAGATGTGGACGTGTTTATTTCTCTCCCAATGATGATGGTTAAGGAAACACTTGTTGTTAGTGTGTTGTGTTTATTGGCCTCATTTATCAAACTGGATCCTAACGGTTTTGTGCACACACCATCCAAACAGTCGTTTACACAAACATGGTGTTTGTGAAAATCCCATAAATTCAGAAAGCCTTTCTTTTCCTCCTAATTAATGTAATCCTCGACTGATCATCTTATAATCTGCACTGAACTCAAATTCAAATCACATATTTATTTTAAATACACACACAAATAAATTATTTCAGACCCATCACTTCATATGGCTGTATACATGCCTGTATATGTGTGTAAGAGGAGGGCGTGGCCGGGGTCACTGCAGGTCACACAGCGGCGTTTACAGGAGATTTCACACGCGGTGCTGTTCGGAGGCAGCAGTTGTTTACAGAGCTGAGGGATTTTTTCAGAGGATGAAAGTCGATGTATAAATCAGTTCAGTTTGTCGCAGCGTCTCATCGCGTTTAAAAAGGCGTGTCCTGGTTCGGCTCCTGTGAGCAGAGAAACTCTGACGATTCGCAGTGACACTTTTCTTCACCATGTTCTTTTGAGTTCATTTAAACACTGACGTCACCGCAGACTTTCTCTCCAGATTTTGACTTTTCAGCTGCTGAGACTCGATACGCTGAGAAATAATCTTTAATAATATTACTATAAAAATACTTTTTTTCTCGTAGATGTGAGTCAAAAGCACTTCAACTTCTGCCTCAGAGAAATTCTCTGATTTTAGCTTTTAGTCACCATTTTGAGTTTTCTGCTCAGTGAACTCAGCCCCTTTATGGAGTTTTGTGCGGTCGGTCATTTACACACAATTGTCATTTATCAACAAAAACCAAGTGAATACAAAAAAAATCAGCGTCAAGACTTTTGTGAATCCAGAATGTACTTTTAGTTCAGTTTGGTTTACGCAAACATTTACACACAACTTTACTGAAAGATTAACGAATGAAGTCCAGTGATAGCTTACTGATTTGTGTGTGTGTGTGTGTGTTAGTGATCGTAATTCTCTTCGTGCTGCGTAAACGCTACCAGAAGGAGGTGCTAGCCGCTGTCAAGAAACCATCCAGTGAGATTCATGAGCAGCTCGTGGTGTATGATGAAGAAGGTGGAGGAGAAATGGACACCAACGTATATGACGTCTCCATCCTGACCTCAGCTCGCTCAGACACCCGTCTCGGGCCTGATCCACCTCCTCCGGCTATGTACGCCGTCGTGAAGAAGCCTTCAGCCTGTAAAGGTGACATGGCTGTGATGATCGGGGTGAAGAAGGACGAGGCTGATCATGACCGCGACGGAATTCCCTATGACACACTGCACATTTACGGCTACGAAGGGTCCGAGTCCCTTGCCGGGTCGCTGAGCTCGCTCGAATCATCTTCTTCTGTCACATCCGACCTTGATTATGACTTTCTGAATGACTGGGGACCCCGATTCAGGACACTGGCTCAAATTTACGGCTCTGAAGGGAACACTTCCTACTGATCCTGGAAACCAAAAGCCACCAGAAGAGAAGATAAAAGAAGGAGGTTGATTTTCTTCAGGATAAATTACATTAAGATGGAGGATCTGAGTCGGGTTCTACAGTGATAACAGCAGCCAATGTTCAACTACTGATATACATTATTATTATTATTATTATTATTATTATTATTATTATTATTATTATTATTAAGTCTTTTGTATTTTGTAATTTCCCATTTTATAACTGCACATTTGGTGCATTTTACTTGATTATTATTTTTATATTTTTGGGGTACATGAGTATTTACAGTTGTTCCCACCCTGATTGGACCCCGATCCGAGAGCAGCAAAACCCTAAAGAATAAACCCTGACCTTAATAAACAAACATGTCTTACTCACACCACTTTTAGCATAAAATTGCCTCCACCTTGATTATTTTTCTCTATTAGCATCTCTCTGATTTATGATCATGACATGAACGGCCAGGATTCAGGTTTATACAGCGTACATCATCACGCAGGGTTCTCGAGCAGTTCTCGAGCAGTTCTCGAGCAGTTCTGGTTATCTTTTAAAGCTGCCTCTGTCCATGTTGTTTATTGTGTGGGTTGATAAATCAGGCGTTCAGGTCACATCAACTCTTTATTCATTTTTATTTTAACTCAATGCTCTCAGTTAAAAAGATAAAAAAATCCCTCCAGCTTGTATTATCAAGAAACCACAAAACTCCTCGGTTCTGAAGATGTTCCAGAATATAGAGAGGATAAACTTCTGACCAATCAGAACCCAGAATACTGTTTAACAGCAAAATTTACACATCAGGAGAGGAGGAACGGTTTAGCATTTTGTTGATGCAATATTCTTTAATGTCATTACATTTGACATGACTGAATCTCTCACACACACACACACACACACACTGAGTGGCCGTCTGTTCTGTAACAGTAATATTAGCTGCAGGAAGTGGCCGTGCTCACACTGCGGTGAGAGAAACACAGGAAACCGTGTAACGAGCCGCTGACAGAATTACAGAGCAATCGGAGTTTATTTGACAGAAATCATCAACATGCAGACCAGTGTGTGTGTGAGAGAGAGACACTCAAATCTCAAAGGTCCAATACAATACAGCAATCAGGAAATGTACAGTAACTCACTCACACACACACACACACACACACTCTCACACACACACCAGAATAAAGCCAATGACTTTAACCTTCCAGCTGCAGTGTGATTTGAGATTTAAATGGCATTAATGTGGAACGATTCCATTTTAAAAACATGGCAGAAAAAAAAAACATTTATTCTTCAGTTAATCATCAAAAGCTGAGATCAAATTCATCACGATTTCTACTGAGAACACTGTTTTAAACACTTCACATTATTATTAGTAGTAGTAGTATGAAATGTATAAATTCCTCAGAAACTTAGCGTTTTTCTTTAAACTGACTTTAAAAACTAACGGACTCAAACAGAACAGAATTTCACCAGTTCACCGTCTCTGAATTATTTAATCGCAGGGAAAAAAGATTCCGTTTCCTGTGCAAAAGTAAACATTTCATGTGTCACATTTTATTTTATTATTGTTTGCTTAGTTCTTATTTCTGACTGAGCAACACAATCATTTGTCACGTTTAAATAATATTTAATGTCGACTCACTAACGAGTGAAAAATAAAAAGGGACTCAGAGACCAGAGTTAAAGTCTGTCTCATGGAGGAGTTCAGCTTTCTCCAGGTAAAGTCTCTACAGATACGAGGAAGTTTATTCAGTTATTACTTCATCAATCTGCAAAACTTTAACATCTGAATTGAACTTTTAAACTGACTCTGACTCTGACTCAATTCTCACTGTGATTTGACTCTGACTTGACTCCAGATCTGACTCAACTCTGATTCTAACTTGACTCTGACTCAACTCTGGATCTGACTCCATCTCTTACTCGCCTCTGACTCCGACTCAACTATGATTCGACTCTGACTTGACTCCAGATCTGGCTCAACTCTGACTTGAATCTGACTCAACTCTGACTCTGAGATATGAAACAATGTTAAAGTGTAGAAATCGTTTTATTTAGTCATTTTGCTTGTCGTTTTCTCTGAACCTTCACCTTCACCTCGTCTTCTTCATCAACACAATAAACGGATGCCTTCTCATTGGCAAACCCCACCCACTATATCAGCCACTTCCTGTCAAGAAAGCTCACTTCCTGTTCTCTTATCTGTTAAGTAAAACAGCACATGGGAGAGTTTTCCTGTTTTACATTCCAGATGGAAAAATAATGCCAAGGAATGTTTTAGAAGAACAAAGTGCAGAGGATTTACAAACAGCTGCTCAGTTCGTCCTGCTGGTGATGTTTAGGTGATGTTTAGGTGATGTTTTATTAGAATATTTCAGCCTGTGAGATTATTTTTCTGATTGTAGTCACAGTTTCAGTCAAACCTTTCTGTTAAGAACAACGATGATTGTAAAGTGTTTCTTAAATTCATGACTTTTATATATTTTATATGATGATGTCAGTGTGCACAGAGACACACACTCTCTCTCTCTTATTCCCTTTCTTTTTCTTTTCTGTTTTGAAATCTTGCAATCTAAAATTTCAGGAAGAAGAATTTAATACAAAAATGTGTTTTAACTTTTATTTTCCTGCTTGTTTACGAGTGAATTTACACTCTGAGTGTGTTACTGGATCATGTGTGTGTGTGTGTGTGTGTGTGTGCGTGTTTGCACACCCACTACAGATGTGATTTTTTTTTTTGTATTTTTATTCATGTAATAAACTTTACACACATTAATGACGGATGTTTCTGATGTCTTTATCTCCTCCATCTCTTCTCATCACTTCACTTTTATATTACTGAGACTTACAGGTTCTTTGGTTTGTCTTTCTTTAAGAAGGAACCTTTAAATGTTCCATGTAGAACCCAAGAAGAGTGTTTCCCTCTCAGATATTATTCCAAGTAGAACCTTTTAGGAGGAAAAGATCTCTTTTTTTATCCACTGAACCCTTAAATAATCCTTTACAAAGTATTCAGGATCCTGAAGCTAGATTTCAGAGTTTGTTTCACACACACACACACACACACACACACACACTGTTAATACACACATTCTGAATAAAAAGGGTTCTTTTGATAATTAATGGTTCTTAGCTTCCTAATAAGGCTCTGCTCGGAGCCCTTCCTGATGGAGAGATGGCTCCTGTAGGGTTCTGTGTTGAAGTGTGAAAGGTTCCTCTGAGTGACTCTGTTACTTGAAGAGAACAACAGCACACTCGATACTCAGACCTGAACCTGTACACATTGTGACTCTGGGGAACCTTTCACAAGCTCTGTGTAGATCTTTACAACTATATCAGATCACGTTCCAAATCAAACTCTTTCAGGAAGCTTAGAACCATTATTTATTAAATTATTAAGAAGATAATGAGCAGATATTTGGAGATTGCTCTATACATTCACCTGGTTAATACTCTCTCTCTCTCTCTCTCTCTCTCAGAACAAAGGGTTCTTTAAGGGTTTATTTAATCATTAAGGGTCTTTAACTTCCAAAAAAAAGGGTTCTACTTGGAACGCTGATAGTAAAACAGTTTTCTGTCGAACCTTTAACAGGAAATGGGTTCTGCATGTTTGAAGCGTGCAGTAATGATGCTGACAGACAGACAGACAGAACTCTGTGGGTCCATCACAGCATGGACCTTCAGCACATCTGCATCATTCACACAGAGACAATGGAAAGGGGACCTGAGCTGGAATTCCCAATCGGAAACTCGGGCAAGATTCCAAGTTAAACCTCGAGCAGTGTTTAAAAAAAACAAACACAAACACCATGTGGAGTAAAAAACAAAGGAAAGCATCACACCTTTAAAACACAAAAACATTGTTTACTTTATGAAACTTCTTCCTTCATAAAGGAGGAAATATATTTTATGAAAGTGTTTACAGTCTGAGGTGTTTTTTATTCCATGCTTCACTTTTCCCAAAAACACAAAATTCATTTCATTTATTCTGGTTGGGGTTTTTTTCCTTCCCTCTTTGTTTTTGTAAATCTTTATGCTTCATGATCATCTTGTCATGCTGTCGTGTGATTCAGGAAAAAGTCCTCTGTGTTTTAACACCAGTGTGACGCAGTGATCAGGTTCAGAATCTCGACGCGTCTTCAAGTAAATAAACAGAAACAGTGATACTCAACTGTTTTAATACCAGTTTTACATGATGTACTTGAGGTGTTAAAGAGGACATGGCATGGAATATTTTTTTGTTCTTGTTGTTTTTGAAATACGAGATGTCGCTGTGACTTGGGGACGTTCTGGACCTTTTACAGTGGACCGTTCCCTTCCCAGTCAGTCATGAACACAGAAAGAAAACAGACAGAGCGAACCAGCCAGATAGAACAGTGTGTGCTTCTTACATAGAACGTCCTGTCATTTTATGGCCCCACCCCCTCATTAGCATACAACCGCCTACAGCAATGTGAATAAGAAGTTGGAGTCGTGTAAACTCTGTTGGAGTCGAGCTCCGGTTCACAAACCGTCAGTGAAATGCTAAAAAATTCCAAAAACTCAGATGTTAAATGCTGTATCGGATCGTACCGGTTTCCTCCGTTTGGACCGAACCGTAGTTCACCTGCATCACCAGTCAAAGCCCTCAGGTAGCATTAACCGCTCAGCTAACGCTAACATTCTGTCCATGACGCTAAATTTCGATAAAACCTGTAGTTTACTAAACGTAGTTCCTCGGCTCCATGATCTGAGCTGCCCCAGTGTTGGAGTAGTAATCCCCTCCCTGCTGTGTGAGTTTGATTAATGTGTTTTCCTCCGTGCACCGAGGCGTCTCCCGTAAACACTGACATTACCCAGGAGGCTTTTCACCACTTCAGGCCGTTAGCTGTTGCTAGTCGTGGTTAGTTTGGCAGGTTATCGCCCCTCTGTTAGGGATGGGATCCAGCACACGGGCTGTGGGAATATTACAGGAGAGAGTTTCAGGAATAATCACGTCCTCATAAATCAACAACAGGAAGACTGGACAGCAAAATAATTCCATGGGTGTGGCTGATCGAGTTTTTGTGTAAAGATGTCAGCCAATCAAAGTGAAGTTACATATTTACATATTTAATATTTAAAGGCACAGCTGCAAAATCAGCCTGTTGTATGCTACAGGGTTTTAATAAAATCCTAAAACAGAATGAGAAAAAAGAACAGAGACTTTTTTTCAGTTAAAAAAAGCTCGCAAATTTTACAACAGCATCTCAGGGAATAATATAAAATAATTGAAAAGTGTAAAAGCAGGACATCTGATCATCCTGATAAACACTTTCATTAAGTCTTCATGTTTCATGACAGAAAGTTTTATTAATTTCACATGTTATACAAATTTTTGCTTTAATTCTTTCAAGAAGCTGCGAGGGATGATAATCCACCAGTCACACGGATTAATGAACATGAAAAACTCAAAATCAGGATTTTAATGTCAGTTTAAAAAATTAAACGACACACATTTCACACTTTCCTCTGGAGCGGCTTCGAGGTTTTAAAGCCTGTTCACTTTGACACAACATTTGTAATTTTAACATCAAAAGAAAATAAATACATTCCACACGGAAACACAGATAACGCTGCGAAAGACTCGACCTTTTCCTGAGTAAACTCACAGACACACTGATTTGATAAAATACACACTTTAATCAACACACTGATTCATCCAGGGAAATCTCAGGAAAATCCCTAACACACACACACACACACAATCATCAGATCATTTTTAATTTAGTTAATTAAGCTACTGTATAAAAAATCTGCAGTTATATAAATATCGTACAACCCCAATTCCAATATAGCTGGGACGCTGTGTAAACCATAAATAAAAACACAATGGTAAGATTTGCAAATCATGAAACCCCTATATTTAATTGAAAATAGTACAAAGACAACATATCAAATGTTGAAACAGAAATTTTATTGTTTTCTGAAAAACATATGCTCATTTTGAATTTGGTGTCAGCAACATGTTTCAGAAAAGTTGGGACGGGGCAACAAAAGACTGAAAAAGTTGTGTTCTGCTAAATAAGAAACAAAACCCTAATTTGGTTAATTAGCAACAGGTCAGTAAGATGATCGGGTATAAAAAGAGCATCCCAGAGAGGCGGAGTCTCTCAGAAGTAAAGATGGGGTGGGGTTCACCACTCTGTGAAAGACTGAGTGGGCAAACAATGCAACAATTTAAGAATAACATTCCTCAATGTAAAACTGCAAAGAATTTGGGGGTCACATCATCTATGGTCCATAATATAATTAAAAGATTCAGAGAATCTGGAGAAATCTCTGTTTGCAAGAGACAAGGCTGAAAACTGACAATGGATGCCTGTGATATTGCATTAAAAGCAGATGCGCGTCTGTAGTGGAAATCACTGTATGGGCTCAGGAACACTTCAGAAAACCATCTTCTGTGAAAACAATTCATTACTGCATCCATCCACAAATGTAAGTTAAAACCATATATAAACAATATGCAGAAACACCGCCACCTTCTCTGGGCCCGAGCTCTTTTACGATGGACTGAGGCGGAGTGGAAAATTGTCCCAAGGTCTGACAAATCAAAAGTAGAAATTCTTTTTAGAAATCATGGACACCATGTCCTGCAGGCTAAAGAGGAGAGGGACCATTCGGCTTGTTATCAGTGCACAGTTCAAAAGCCAGCATCTGTGATGGTGTGAGGGTGCATTAGTGCACATGAAATGGGTAGCTTGTGCATCTGGGAAGGCATCATTAATGCTGAATGATATATGCATATTTCAGAGCAATATGCTACCATCCAGACAAATTTTTTTTAGGGAAGGCCTTTTTCAGGGAAGACAATGCCATACCACTTTCTGCACATATTAAAACTGCATGGGTCTGTATTAAAAGAGTCTGGGTGCTAAACTGACCTGCCTGCAGTCCAGACCTGTCTCCCATTTAAAACATTTGGTGCATTATGAAGCTTAAAATACAACAAAGGAGAATACAACAAAGTACAACATACAAAATGCAACAAAGGCAATAATGGGGCAACATTTCTCTTTCAAAACTACAGCAGTTGGTCTCCTCAGTTCCCAAATATTTACAGAGTCCAGTGGTAAACATGCCCCTGTCCCAAGTTTCATTCATCGCATTCTGTTTTTATTTACATTTTACACAGCATCCCAACTTTCTTGGAATTGGGATTGTAATATATTCAAGCAAGTTCTTGTTCTTCATGTGTAGTTTGATTATATTTACTATATATTTTTTCACAATATTAAGATTCACATTAATTCTATTATTTAATATTATGAACTTATTTTCATTCTTGTTTTTGCATTCAAATGTAAATATTAATTAGAGTGACGACCTGGAAGTGTAATGAGATTATGGTAAATACAGATACTGAGACACAAAAAACAGAGATAACAGCCCAGAAAAACTGTCCTTATATTAGGACACTGAGTTTTTTCCATAAGGTTATATACAGTGAAACTAGATCGTCTCAAAAAATGGCACAATGTTAACAGGTGCAGCAGTGACAGCTCTGAATAGAAACGTTTCACAGAGTCCATCTGGATATTAGCATCTTAAACAGCGCAGCTCCCACAAACAGGGTAATAAAAATAGGTTATCTATTGAAGAAATGGGGCCACGAATATGTAGGAATCTGCAGCCGCATGAAACCAAGTGGCTTTTTTATGAGTGCTGAGGGATCCGATTTTCGGTTATAAATCGCTTCCATCAAACCACACGGCTGCAATGACAAACAACTACAGAGAGTTATGGTCTACATTCCCCATCTGCTGGCACCGTTATTGAAAAAAGCCAACCTGCTTGTCTGTGTGTGTGTGTGTGTGTGTGTGTAGGTATGCTGCCTTCCATTCCAATTTTCCAAGGAGAATTTACCCATAATGCAATGATGTATTCCATCAGCACGACTTCGGCTTAGCATGACTGCCTTTCTAGGGCAGGAGCAAAAAAAAAAACGCAGCCCGAATTCACCTACTGAAGAGATTAATAAGATGAAATTTCAGATATCCAGACTTCTCTCATTTTCACTCCTCTGTTCTTCCTTTTGCATTCTTCTCTCTTTAAAACCCTTTAAAGCCCTTTAAAACCTTATTTCAGTTCAAGAATATCTATATTCAAATGGTTTTAGAACTACAATATATTATAGAAAATGTCAGCATTTACCATATTTCTATTTCGTATAAATACGGAGGTGATTATAGGAATAATCTGCGCTCTGCACTCTGATTGGTCAAGTGATTCAGATTATTTCTCGATAATCACTTCGAGCAACTTGGCAAAATGGCTGCCAATCGCTTCATCACCGTAAGTGAGGAAGAATTATAAATTATGAAAGAAAATGCTGTTCCTAAAAGCATTAAACAGGCTATGACGTTTGGTCTAAAACTAGTCAAAGGTAAGGTGGAATTGTGATTTATACATTTCAAAACAAAGTATTTTATGTGACTTGGCGTCGATAAGTAACACAAGTCTGCGCCGCACAGTTATTACAATTGCATGCCGCTTTTGAAGATTGAAATAAGTGATTTTTTTTTAATCACTGGTATATTTATACTAAAACAATTATCCGCCTTAGGCTCGGTGAATATCAGTGATTATTATTCTCTCGGTGAATAACAAGCATGAGCTACTTCCGGTAAAATCATGCGCTCTGATTGGTTCCTTGGTGGGCAGTATTTTCTCATAATGCCCGCGGGTGATTACAGACTTTCTTTCCAAGGTGCTGGCTTTCAGTGTTGCAAAAAACAAACAAAAACAAAACAACAAAAAAAGATTAACTGGAAATCAAAACAGAATCAAAAACGGCCAAAACACAAAGACAAACGAGTTATTAAAGCAAGTTATTAAAGGTGCCCTTCCACCAAAAACGTTTAATACTGGCTCTTTTTGAAATACCATAGTTCACTCTGAGTTGCA
>JAOANJ010000021.1:338496-352866 GCA_026413345.1 Ariopsis seemanni
CGCCGGCCACGGGGCTCGAACCCGGACCTTCTTGCTGTGAGGCGACAGTGCTAACCACTACACCACCGTGCCGCCCTGTATTAATACTAGCAAATAAAATTTTTATTTAAACGTCAGACTCTTTTACTGACTCGCATTCTCACTCCTCATGGAACACACACACCAACTCTGAGTGATGAGCACCTTCGCATTTACTTTTTAATGTGGAACATTTCAGCATTTCATCATCACACTGCAGTGCAGAGGCTGTTTACCAGCACAGAACATTCTCTTTAAAGGGGTGTGTGTGTGTGTGTGTGTGTGTGTGTGTGTGTGTGTGTGTGTGTGTGTATTGTGTTGTATTTTCCTCCCTGTCACTCTCTGGAGAGGATCAGATTCTGTGTGTGTCGCAGATTTGTGATTAGGAAACTCCATTCAAGGACATTTAGAGCTATTTTTAAACTGCAGCTGTGTGTGTGAGAGAGAAGGACAGACACATTTTAATTTTATTTCTGCTTCTGTTCGAGAGCTTTAACTTTATTTCTTTATTCATCCCTTTTGTTTGTTTGTTTGTTTATCTCTGAGTCGGCTTTAATCCTTGTTCAGTATTAATTTGTATGTTGCAGATATTTTACTGTAGATTTTAAAATGTTTTTTCTGTTTTAAGATTTATTCAGTTCCTGTCTGATTATAATTCTATTTTTATTAAATTTGTATTTCAAACAGTTAAAAGTTCATTTCCATAAAACTGACCCTTTGGCAAGAAAACTGTCTTCGTTCCCTCAGGAAAAAAAAAGATTCAGTCATTTACTGTGTTCTTGCAGGTGAAGCCCTGGTGAACTCGAAGGTAAACGGTGAGGTGAAAGCCCCGCCCACTGGTGCACAGGTGAGCTCCAGCCCCCAGAACCAGATGAAGCTACAGAATTGTTTAAAAACCTGATGGATTTTTAAATTTAATTTTATTTTTTTCTTATTATAGGGCACACTGTTATTGGAGCCTAGCTCCGTTGTGTGACCCTCACCATTTTTTTAATTATGTGTTTTATTTATTGTATCTGAGGTGGAAGCTTATTTTATTTTATTAAGATCATTACAAAAACAAAACGAGTGAATTTAGATGCTGTTCTGTGGACAGGTAAAGCCACACACACCTGAAAGCATCATCAAACGGCATGAGAGTGCAGAGAGGTGTTCACACGCACCTGCACAGGTGCCGCACAGCACTCCAGCATTAAACTCTCCAGATCGTAGAGGAGCAACTGGAAATGTGGACATCACTCCAGTGATGCTCCTGAGAAGCTCGGTTGGGAGAGAGGACCAGAGTACTCAGGTGAGGAGCATCAGCAGTTCATCAGAGAAGCTGCAGGAGGCACAGGTGAAGATCTCTGCTGAAAACAGTGAGAAGAAACTTCCAGTCACGGAGAGAGAGCAAAGAACAGGCCAGGTACACAGCACTGAGCTTGCACAGGTGATCAAACAAGATCAAACCACTGGCCAGATGAACAGTTCCCCTTCTGAGCAAGTGAAGACTCCAAACTCCCAACTGGTAAACAGTCCAGCGAAGAATCCAACCACTCAGCAGGTGAACAGCCAAGCGAAAAGCCCAACCACTCAACAGGTGAAAAATCCAACTGCTCAGCAGGTGAAGAGTCCATCCTTCCAACAGGTGAACAGCCCAACAAACAGCCCAACCACTCAGCAGGTGAACAGCCAAACAAAGAGTCCAATCACTCAACAGGTAAACAGCCAAACAAAAGGCCCAGCCGCTCAGCAGGTGAAGGGTCCAGCCTTGCAACAAGTGAACAGCCAAACGAATTGTACAACCACTCTGCAGGTAAACAGCCAAGCAAAAAAATATGCTTCCCAACAGGTGAACAGCCAAGCGAAAAGCCCAACCGCTCAGCAGATGAATAATCCAACGGAAAGTGCAACTGCTCCACAAGTGAACAGCCAAGAGAAGAGTTGGACTGCTCAGCAGGTGAATAGCCAAGCAGAAAGCCCAACTGTTCAGCAGGTAAATAATACAACCATTCAACAAGTGAACAGCCCAGTGAAGGGTCCAACATCCCAACAGGTGAAAAGCCAAGTGACGTGTCCAGCCTCTCATCAGGTGAACAGCCCAGCAAAGAGTCCAACTGCTCAGCAGGTGAATAATCCAACTTCCCAGCAGGTGAACAGCTCATTGAAAACTCCAGCCTCCCAGCAGGTCAACAGCACAGTGAAAAGTCCAAGTTCTCAGAAGGTGAACAGTTCCTTTAAAACCCAATCCATACAGCAAGTGAAAGTTTCTACCTCTGAACAGGTGAACAGCCCAGTGAAGCGTGAGCAAGTGAATGGCCAGGTGAACTCACAGGCCAAAACTATCATGACTTCACCACAGGTGACATCAAAGACAAAAAGTATCTCCTCCCCCCTCAGCTCACTACCTCCATCAGAGTTCCCGCCACCTCTTAGTGACCTGGAGTATCTGGAAAAAAGGGGCGGGGCCAGAAAGGAGTCAACTGATGAGGTGCAGTCGATGGAGGTCAGGTGAGGCCTTGTTCCAGATCAGTCACATAATTGGTTTGTTTTAAATGGACAGAAATGTTGTCCTAATTCTGTACACCGAAACCTTATTCTGTACACAGTAACCTTCAGTAGTGCACTCAATGTTCTCCACTCTGCTTTTCTACACACATTCAGAACTTTAGAAGTACTGCACTATGTAGTGAGGATTGTTTATCCATCATGAGGTGAAGTATCCATATTTCCCCTCAGCCCCATCTCTAAAGAGGAACTCGTCTCCGTTCCGAAGTTTTCTCCAATTGCTGAAGTTCAGAATGTTGTGAACAGCACGCGAGCGCTGGAGGACCTGCTGGATTTGACTGGTCATGTGATGTATCCCATAATGCCACGCAGCACTGCGCTCGGTGACTGCAACAAGAACGTGATTGAGCCAAAGCAGACTTCTAACACACTGAACGTGAGGAGCAGAAAGGAGTGAGAGGTGTGTGTGTGTATATATATATATATACGCACGCACGCACACACACGCGCACACACAAAGATAAGATAAAAATCACAGCTTGTTTCATCATCATACTGAGAAACTGTAAAATGTAAACTCCTCTGTCCTGAAAACATTGGAAAACTTCTTTGGTCCAGCTTCCCTTCTGACTGTTACACAGCACTGACACTGGAGACTCCTTCCAGAGATGTTTTACACACACACACACACACACACACACACATTCATCCTTACAGGAAACTTCACCACATCAGTGATTTAAAAAAAAAAAAAAAGTTTATCATCAGTGGAGCGTCTACTGGACACGCCCCTGTGAATGAGCCATTACAATAGAAACGATAACGTATCAGTACGAGTGCATTAATATAAAACCGGCAGTACTGTCAGAGCTGTTGTTCTGGAGCATTAATCAACACCTTCTGACCAACCAGAATCCAGAACTCAGCAGTGCTGTGGTGTGATAGTATTTAATAACTGTTCTTCGAGTTTCTGTTGTATTACTGTTACTTTTCACTGTGTGTGTGTGTGTGTGTGTGTAGGTTGAGTGAGTAACAGAGAGGAAGAAGGAAAAAGAGGAGATGCTTCATTACTGGATGGATAGACTGAGCATTTTCAAACATTAGCATCATCCTGCTACAACTAATAATACTGAGACTTTCGAGGCTGGACTGCATCATCTATTTATTTGTTTATTTCCCCATAATGAGAAGAGTGTGTGCTGTTTATTAACACTGAGTAAGGCTTTGTTTTGGGTACATGTTGATAATCAGATTCACAAAATACATAATCACAGTATCTAATTTTATTTCCCTAATTACAAACACACATTAATTTGTCTCCCTTGGAAATTACCATAACTTTCTTCTAAACTTCACTATTTCAGACAAATTGGAACAAAAAAAGTCAATGTGAGAAACGTTTACAGAACTGAGATGTCATTATTGTGTTTGCAGACAGTCATTTCCATAACATGCTAACAGTATGCTAACGGAGCGCTACCAGCACCAACTGGCACGAAGTTACTTAGTTAATCAGGTAATTAGTTAGCTATGTTAGCCAGCATGTCCTCTATAAGAGCTAGTGGTTTAAAAACCCTCATAGACTGTGATTTAAATTCCCTTCTGTTGCAGCATGTGGGGTTGGCGCAAAGCTGGTGTGTAAATAACTGTACATTTATACAGTATATAATATATGTTTGTAAAATGACAGCTAGCCAAAGCGCATGAAGGAGAAAAAAAAAAAACTCAGACAAAAAGATGTAAGATCTTCATCAGTGCAGTAGATCACCGAAACAGTAGACTAATGCTGCTACACAGTACACTGGACTGTATTTATGCTAAGTTTTCCTGCACTGCATTGGTTTTATTTTTAACACATGATTATGTAGTGCTTAGTTTGGACAGTTTTAAAGTATTAAGTACTGTATGTATTTAGCTAGCTAACATAACACAACACCGGTGAGCTGCTAGCGCGAGTGAGTCAGTAAACTAGCTGTATGAGCACATGCTTTGCTACAAGAGCTAATTCTGCTAGGTTTTTTTTTTTTTAATCAGAGTCGAAAAGCCAGAAATGATGATAAACCATAATAAAGGCTGAGGGGATTTCTGATCATATTAAAAATATAAAATTCGGCCTGTAACTCTGCCGTCAGCGCTTTGCTGTATTCAGCTGGGGAATATTATACCTGTAGCATAATTACAATGAGAAATTAATTCTGCCTTGTGGACTTCATGCTTTTAGTGAAACACAGAGACTCTGATGTGATGTTCAGAATTCCTGATACAGATTATTTTATGATTGAACTTCAGTTTGCTGTTTTTTTGTAGAAAGCTGCATCCCATGGACAAGCTGGCTACAGGTTCCACATTCTCTGTTTATATTTCTTTTGTTTCTCTGAAGACGTTCACCTGTACCTGATCCTGAACCCCAGACTGCATGAACATTTCTCCACCACTGTTAGCGTTTGGGACACAGTGACGAGGCCGTCACGTTCGTGTCAGGGTTCAGCTTGATTAATGAGCTGCTTTAGATCCATGTTTTCACTGTAATATTCTAGAAAATACAAGTTAAATATTGAAATCTAGTTCATTTTTTCTTGGACAGAACTCCAACCCAGGTCCCAGTGCTGCTGCGGAGTGAAGCTGAGACAGATGTACAGATTTCTGCTCCTGTTCTCAGTGTGTTACTGTGTGATGATGCACCAGAAAGTGTTTTACTTGAAACTGAACTCATCCTTTTTCCTGCTCGTGGATAAATCACATTACTGCACATGTACCTCCTGTAAACAAGCTGCATGAAGGCTATGTTACACTAATTCATAATGATTAAAAAAAAAGTTAAAAATGACAATCAGCTGTATGACTGTGTGAGTTTGATCAATTCTCACTTCACTTTACTGCTTTTCTCAGTACTCACTGTGCCATAAATAATAATAATAACTATTATTATTATCATCAGGAACAAACAAGAGTTTTTAGAGAGGATGGAGGGACAGGTTGAGTGTAGGGGGGAATTTTATATTTAAATACCTGTTCACAGATACACAGACCAGCAGGGTTTTTATCCATGTGCCAATAAAACATGTTTCCTCAGGGATCAATAAAGGATTCTATGTAAATTATTCAAGGAGAGGAAACGATAATATTAGTCTGTCAGAATTCGTATTATAGTAATTACATATTAAATCAAAATCCTAAAATTAAGTTTTATTTAAAAAAGTAAAAGCTAATGCTAGTTATAACATCTTTTGTTTTTAAGTCTACAGATATTCTACTGTTCTGTTTTCAAAGGTTTTTAATAACTGACATGAGTCATAACAGAACAGATTTAATCTGTACCAGGTTGAACATGGGAAGGTAAATGAGGATGGAGTAATAACTTTAATAATAATATCACCACATTTTACATATCTTTTAATGTTAATAAATACATCAAATTAATCATAATTAAAATGTAAAAAATACTAATCTTCTGAAAGTACAATGGTGATCAGCTTAATAATAATAGTACATTTTAACTAGTAAAATGTGCAACTATAAATAAAAATACATAAAATGTATGTAAACTTTTTAAAACTTGGATATAATACACACATCCTATTTATTAATTTTAAGAAAATATTAATTAAATACAGTACTGTATTATAATCTGAATTTAGATATAGAAATGACATTATGGCATTATTATTTAATGATCTGAAAATAAGTGATTGTATATAGAGTGAATGCACTAGTACACAGTTTGTCTTGAGAATGTTAATAACTTTATGAACACACTTTTAATCAGGCTGTAATGTGTGTGTTGTGTAAACACTGCTGTGACTGATGGACTCTTCACTCTGTACTTTCTGTCCTGAGGGTCTGATTTAATCCCCTCGGCAGGGTGACAGGGAGGTTAAAAATGCTTTGGACAGATTAAGTTCGATGACTGACTCGGGAATTGTTTTGTTTGTCCCCTCAGAGCGCTGCTGGGGTTTATTTAAAGCTCCTCTCTGACTGACGGAACTCAGCAGCTGAAGCTTTATCATCAGGGAGAAATGGAGTGCTCACACTGACCCGGAGTCAGTCCACTGCGCCAATATTCCCTCATTTCCGAGTAAACTGGGACAGTGAATCTGATCTGAGATCAGGTTCACACCCTCTTCCACACCCCCCACCATTTTCAGGCGCCATTTTGATTTGTCGTCACCTCAGCATCAGCCAGCTGTCCGAGGACATTATTCCTCACCCTCAGCCCCGGGCTGGCCATTTTACCAAGTCCCGCCTTTCACGCGTTTGGATTGGCTGACAGCAGCACGTCTCCTGGACTAGGATTGGCTAAACGCATCCTCCCGATTGTATTTTATAAATGGACAGTTGGAGTGTCCAATCGCCTTTGAGGAGGCAGGTTCCGTCGGAATGTGGGTGGGGGAAGATTACGGCGGAGAAGGTTTGCAGGTCTGTGAAGCTTCAGCGTCGACACGCTATGGACACAAAGGCAAAAATATAAGTTAGATTTACGACGCTATATTTAAAACATTGATTTAACCTGTGCTCATTTACATACTTACATTAATTTTCAACGAATATTTGCAACAAGGTGAACAGGATTACGGTTAAGAAGGTTTTGCGAAGGCGCTAGCTCGGTTTGCTAGCTGAAGCAGCGTTTTGCTAGCGGTGCGTTAGCGTTAGCTGTTTTGCTAGCGGTGCGTTAGCGTTAGCTTCTCCAGTAACCTTGGGTGAGTACTTCAGGCGAAGCAGAGGAGGTTTCATAGGGTCACAGACATGTTACGAGTTTTAATGAGTGAAAAGTGAATTTTAAAAGGTGTCGAAGTGCTGGTGAGAGTTGAAACACGGCTGGCTGATTGTGGAGAGTGGAGTTTGCTCGGCGAGTTTATCTGGCCTGCTTTCGCCTCGTCTCCACAGAGTTATAATCATAATAATAATAATCATCATCATAGCAGCGCGTGCATGGTTTTAATACTTCATTTTTTCCCCTTTAGTGCATTTCTTTTGGAGTTTTCAACGATGTTTATTTTCCAAACTGGGACATTGTGTATTAATAGTAATCTAATTGAATTGGGATTTTGCGGGATTTTTTTTTCCTTTTTTGTTTACTTCCTGTTTAGTTGTCTTGGTAACTTTTCTGAGAATTTTATTATTATTACTTTTCCTCCATTATACCTAGTCCTTGGTTTCTGTAAGAAGCCCCTGGTCCTGTCCTCTCTCTCGCCAGACTTCCCATTACTGTCCTCATGAATAATATTTTGTTGTCTCTTGTTTTTTCCCAAAGTGAGCTTTGTGTCCTGTCTCTTATTTCCGTGTCTTCAGGAACGTGAGCAGCGTGAAGATGGTGAGACCTCACTCAGGTTCTCCTCGTTCCAGACAGAGGTACTCCTTTTATCTCAGTCCCTGGAACACTTTATCACTGTCTTTGTATCGGCGTCTCAGTGTTTGTCTCTGTTGTTGTTTTTCAGGTCCTTCTCTGATAGCAGTCACAGTGAGCACCATGGAGGGCGATTGGGCCCCTCTTCTCGGGGATTTCGAGGCCCCTCAGGTAAGGCCCCTCCCAGCTGGAGAGAGGGCAGCAGCAGAGGACATTCACCTTACCCCAGGGACAAGAGACCTCTGATGGGAGAACCGAGAGAGAGATCGCATGGACACTGGACACCTCAGAACCAGGATAACTTCAGACCGTACCCCATGTCTCAGGATTCTCAGCGTGGCCGCAGGAGGTCCTCCCCATCCCGCTCGAATCGCCCTCCTACTGTCCAACACCGCCATTCCCCTCATGGACCATCAGGCCACCACAGGCCCTTCCAGTCAAACCATTCCAGCCATGTTTATCCTTCTTCCCGATATTTCCACAGCCCTCCGTCAGATCGCAGGGGTCCGTCGCCACATAACTCTTTCCGAGCCCCGCAACGATACCAAAACTCTCCCCATGAGCAGGAGAGGAGCTGGGGTTCTGGAAGGCAACCAAGCCCCAGGGAGAGGACCCTTGGGCGTCCAGCCCACGAAGGGCACCGTTGGAATGGCCCAGGGGGTTACTCTCACCCCAACGGGGAGCCCAGACCCTCTGACTTGCCCCAGAGAAAACCCAGAGTGTTCCATGAGAGGAACCCATATCCAGAGAGGTACAGGAATCATGGCTGACCCGTGCAGGCTGGGTGATGGTGATATAATGGTAGAGATACAGGGGCGGTATAAATAAACAAGTATTAGGGTCAGAAGTCAACACAACAGGGAGATAAATGTTAATCCCCCCCTCCACTCTACAGTACCTTTTACTTCATTTGTTTTGCTTGGGGTAAAGTTTGCAAAAAGGATCTAATTAATAAAAAAAAAAAAGGTCCCTTTAGAAGTCATCCAGTCATTATGGAGAAAGTGTTACATACCCTTTGAGGCTTTTATAACGAGTCCCGTTTTATACCACGCCCCTGTGGCATTCAGCGGGTTTGGGGCTGGATGTAGAATAATAAAGATTAAGAAATGCCCCTAACCCTGTGCAAGCAGCAGGAGCTGGCTTTATAACCCACTTGTTTGTATTGTTTGTGATGGATATGCAGGTGGTCTACAGAGCGAGAGCCACGGAAGCAGTATGGAGATTCCGGCAGAGGCCGAGGGCGAGGGAGAGGAAGGCCTTGGCACCACGCCCCCGAGTGGCCACGTAGGGAAGGGGGTAACCTGTACCCTCGCCCCCCTTACCGATCTCCTTCATGGAAATCTGGTCAACCGTCTTCCTCCAACTCATCTTCCAGATTCCCTCCACGCCTGCAGGAGAGGCCTCCCATGCGCCCTATGAAGAGGAGGATACAGGAACTGGGACGGCCACCACTGCATGAGCTCGAGCACGGACCGCCCAAACGCTTCCGTAAAGAGATGCCAGGACGACCGATGCCCCTTAAAGGTTTTGGAGGTCGCGGCTTGTCCCTGAAGGAAAAGTCCCGGCTGTTGAAGGGGCACAAGTTCAGAGTGGAATCCATCACGCAGTTTAAAATGCCTCCACCGAGGCCCAGGCCTTCAGACAAGCTGCAGAGGAACAAGATGCAGGAAGCGGAGTATGTAGGCAAATCCTCCAGACTCCCGCTTCGCAAGCTTGCTCTGAAGAAAAGTGTGAAGAGGCAGCCGTCTCGGGAGTCGCCTACAGACACCAACTCCAAATCTGCTGATCCTGAAATGGACTCCGAGACACAGGTGGAATCCCGGCGCTCTGTACGAGCACGCAGGTACGGTATCTCCCCTCACACTGTGGCAATGGCTGCGTGATGTTTAGAAGGTTCCAAGCTTCCCTGTTTGTCTCTGGCACTGCTTTCACCAAAGGGGCATCACCCTGTTCACATGAGAAACACCAGTAGAGGCTTCTTTACTCCTCACCTGAATGACCTCTAAGATGTGTAACCTTCTGTCCTTAACATTAACGCAGGGATATAGAAGGGGGAAAAGTACCAGAAGTGCTGTCTAATTCATACCACCTCAAAGTCAGTCTGAAAAGGTTTCATGACGTTTACCTCAATCACAGTCAGGCCCAGACACACAGTGATCTGTTAAAGGTTATAAACCCTCAAAGAGCCTCTCCACAATCTCAACTTCCTTCCTTTCACCTGAACGATAGCTCAGATTAGCGTGGCTCCGCATGTCTAAATTCAGGTACAGTTACATAACTATCTCCAACAAGTTCCCCCGAACGGTGCTTCTGGAACTAAAGAGAATCCAAGAATTTCAGTAATGTTGACAGAAGGATGAAGTTGGTTAAAGTTTTGGCAAACTGCAGTTGGTTGTGTCTTGACATGCCACCCTGGAAGATCTGGCAAGAAGATCTCTGAATTCCCTGTAAGGAGAGGAGGAACAGTATGTGCGTTCCAGAACCTTCAGTTCCTACAGGATTCCTGGAGTTTGACCAGGAAGATGCCCTTCTTCTGAGTTGCAAAACAAACCATCAGAGCCTGGAATTTCTACCATATTTGCTATCGAGACAGCAATCACTACTACTGAAATTCCGCCACCATTGTGGCAGCAAAACAACCATTTGTGTTGTTTAGAAGGTACCAAGATTGGCAGCTCAAGCTAGGAATTCTACCCAGTTGTTTGAAATCATAACTGGCCAAGTGTCTCATCAGAACGGGTTACTGCACATAACAGAAGGTTACTGGAATTGGATCCACAGGCTCTTTCCTCAGATGATCCCTTCTGAAGAAATGATTTAAAAAATACACCCAGCTGGTTTCTCTGATTTGATTACCTTCAAAGAAATATTCTAAAAAATCCCACCTCGTTCCTCAGATGTCGAGCTCTGAAGTGTTCAAAGTGGCTGGTACTTCAGTGGTTTCTTATGAACCCTAACTCTAGGTGTTCAAAAACCAGCATGTTCCTCAAAATCTCCTTTTGAAGAAACATTCAGAGCCCAGCTCATTGCTCAGGTTGATTGCTTTGGATTTCTTCCAAAACCACTATGTTCCTTGGATGAACAATTCTGAAAGAAGAAATATTCAGAAGTGGCTGGTTCCTCTGAAGAAATGTTGAGAAAAGCTCTTGGCTCGATTAGAATGCACTGATGTCCATCAAAAATGTCTGACTACAAGTTGTTCTTCAACCTGCAGAGGAAAACGGCTATAAGATCCCACCCTCACCAAAATATGACCGAGTGAAATGTTTGCTAGTTTTACCTGTGTGGAATTTCTTCTGAGGTGCTCCAGAGATAAAGATGATCTAACGCACTGGGAATAAAATACTGGGAATAAACTGGAAACGAGGCTTTGGATTGAACACGACACACCAAAAACCACTTCCAGGAGGAGGAATGTGTCATATGGATGGAAAAATTAAAGCAAAGATGATCTGGATGATCAAGTTTTAAGAGTGAAACTCCTTCACGTACGATTCGTCTGTCGATTATTCACTTAGAGCAAGAAAACGGTTAAAATCCTGAGTGAATGAGAGAAAACTAATCTACCAATTGAAACTGAAGCATGGAGATGATGGGCTAGCTTTGCTGTAAGTACCCTAGCAGCGATCCATCTCTAGTTATTTGCCGTTTTTTTTTATTTATTACAGTAAAGGCTTTGTGACTTCAGTATTATTGTCTGAACAGTTGCTCTTCCGTTCACAGCAAAGGTACACGTGATTTAATTGTATAAAAATGCATGGTGATGTCCTTTCTGTCTGCTGTATTTAATTCCGAACAGGAAGTCATGCCACTGCTGTTGGTTTATTTGTTATTTATGTCCATCCTCTGTGACTGTAACTTTTTTTTTAAACATGGACTCTTCCAGCTCTTCACCATTAGACCGACAGCTGGCCCATGACATGGTCGTGGTTTCTCATTGGGAAGCTGGAACTCGAAGCTCAAGTCCTAAGAGCAGCACATCATGGAAGAGCAGAATGTCCCATCATCATAAAACTGGTAAAAATAAGAAATATAAACACCGCCATGTTAAACTCTGATGATATGAAGTTTTTACTTCAGATGAATGTTTTTATTCAGGTGGGAATCCAAATCACCGCTTTGGAAGTTCAGCACGTGACCAGAAGCAGAGACGGTACACTGATCCCATTTTACACACACACACACACTAAAGTGTCTGTTTTTATCCATGATGCTAAAATCTTTTGTTGCAGGCCAATGGATGGTCCAGGAAAACCGCTACGGAAGCCTGGTCCCTTTCAGGTAAAACATCTCGACCCATCTGAAAGAACAAGAACCTGTTCCCTGTTAAGTGCACAGCTGAATTTGTGTGTGTGTGTGTGTGTGTACGCATGCCTGCTGTCTTGCTCCTGTACTCCAGAAGGGTCCTGATGGCGTTTTCCGGAGACCACTGATGGTAAATGTTGCAGTTTCTCTTCCAGGCTGTTAGGGGGCAGTGTGATCTGTTCATGCCACATTCATGATTCTTCACACTTGTGGTTTATAAAATGAAGGTTTTCTTTTCCCCTGTAAGGCCACTGTCCTCACGCGTCCTCCGCTCCACCAGAAACCCGTGTTCAGGAAAAGTCAGAGCATCATGACCAAGTACAGGAACATGCAGACGCTCCGCCACAAAGCCCCGCCCCACCCACGCCAGGCTACGAGCTACCGCCGCTGGTGAAACCTAAACTAAGTGAGTTACTCTGAGACTCGTTTACGATCTCGGACAATTCTTGACGCATAAATGAACCTCGGCTTTATCGTCCTACTCTGAGGAGGAGCACGCTGACTAATCATGTGCTGTTCATGTAACCATAGCAACAGCTGATACAGAAACACTCCTGAGAACACGGTGCTGAATTAGAGGAAATTAAATAACGCTGCTTTAATACAATCCAAAGACACGACCCCACACACATCTTACACTTTAACCTTCTAAGTTTTAATATTTCTCTCTCTGCAGATGCCTGGGTGTGGTGTAGAGCACAAGAGCGTCTGTCATTCTCCACCCCCCTCCAGTTATTATTCTGTGTGAATCATATCACAGCTTCCAAAGTTTACTTTAATACTTTTATTCATGCTTCAGTTTTCTCTCTCTCACGCGTGTGCAGTGAGTTGTGGTGATGTACAGAAGAGTGGGGTTTTTTAAAGGGAGCTGAAGCTGTGATTTAGTGTGAAGCTGGCAGTAACGATCTTAAGTTTAATGAGTTCTTTTAGTTCACATCCTTTTGATCTTTAAAGCTCTTTGTACAGCTCTAATCGTGTACATTGTTTATAGAGATTTCAATAAAACTGGAACTTTTGTGTCATCAGACGAATCCTTTATTCATTCAGTCGTGTAATAAAATACTGAAGCTGCTTCACTTTATCAATGTTACACTTCAGACACTACGCCTTGACTGGAATAACTTCATACTGGAGACTTTTATCCTTTAGTGAGCGCGCTAACCCGTGCAGCTCAGCAGGGGATAAACGCCCTCAGTAATTACACACACGGTCTCGCACAATAAACCGTCCACACTACTCCACCTGCTCGTCGACAGAGTCGAAAGTTTTCTGCTAACAGTGAACTGAAGTGCAGAGCTTCTAGTTTAGCACAGTGAAGTAAGCAGGACCCTGTGCATGTTTCTATGGTAACATGTAGGCCAGATGAGGACAGTCATGCCTCAGCCTCGCTGAGGATTTCCTGTTTCTGCAGGAAGTAGTCTCGGAACCAGGCGATATGCTCCAGTTTTTCAGTGACGGTGAGATGGTGGTTCTTGGACAGTCCCGTGACCACTAGCTCCATGAAGTGTCTGACAGGGCCATGCTGAGGAAAACTGTCCTCCAGGTGGTGCTGCAGGAAGACATGCTCATGAAATGGCACCTTCGCCTCCTCCTCCGTTCCTGAGAGAGACAGACACACCCTTTTACAGCTGTTCATCAGCTCACAGGCTGAATCAAAAGTGACTTCTTACTCCATCACTCTGCAGAGAATTTCACACCAATTTAAGTTTATTTCCATCACTGTTTAATGTCTTTACAGAGAGGTGGAGCTTTGTATCCTAAACCACACACTACTGTACTGACAGCATCTGATTGGCTGCTGCTCTCCATGACATCACAGAAGTGATTGATTTATTTAAACCCCACTCACCTGCCTTGTTGTCGATGGGATACGACCACAGTTTTCCTTCCTTCGTCCACTGGATCATTTCCTCAAACCCGTTACGAGGTCTCTGATTCACCGCCCGGACGATTTGATTGGCTAAATCAGAGTCCCACAGGGAGGGACCTACCACTGAACCAGGGATGAGAATGAAAAATATTAAAGCCTGAAAAAAGCGGGGGGTTTGGGGACCACAGGGCCCAGGAGCTAATGATTTCTGGCTATTTTTTTTTTTTTTACCCCAAAACCATTAATTTTATCAGCAAAAAGCTGCAATCTATTTGGAAATAAATTCCCCTTCTTGGTGGACTACCAGGTGAAAATGATTAATATGGTACAAGAGACTTGTTTTTAA
>JAOANJ010000021.1:509516-525925 GCA_026413345.1 Ariopsis seemanni
TTGGAAGTCTGTGATTCGAATTCAGTAGCTTTCGGTCCACTAAACAAAAATAACTGGGTGTCGGGAAAATTCTTTTTATGACCTACACTTGAAAAATCTGAAAGGCAGACTAGCTTTAAATTTAGTTCTGCTTCTTTCTAGAAATAAAATCCAAAATGAAATTAGCTAAATGATGTGCAAATATGACGAGACTATTTCTATTTATATAAACCTTGAAACTTGTACAGAAATAGATTTAGTAATCTTATGTTTGGCTTAAATATATTCACCTGTATGTCTTTTTTTTTTTTCTGTGTAAATGATAGAGGTTCTTGTCAGGGTGCAGGCACTTACGGATGCAAGCGCAAGGGAGAGCAGGCGCGTCGCAAAATGTCAACAAATCCAAGTCAGTAAGCTGAAGACGTAGTCAGGGATGGGCACGGGTTGGTCGATCAACAAACGGTATGTCAAAGGGCAGGCGAGGAAACAGAGTCGGAAAATAAACGTAAACTGAGTCAAAACACGAATAGTCAGAAGGCTCAGTATGATCAGGTATGGAGACACAGAGCAATACTTCGCAACGTGTGTTTGTGACTGTTGAGCTTATATAGGGAAGTGATTACTGGCAGATAGGAGACTGGTGCACTTGTTAGTACTCTGGAGATGAGGGGCGCTGTGGTGCTTGGGAGTTGTAGTCCGGAGCGGCCATGTTTGGAGGCTGCTCCAGACTTAGGTTTTCAGCGCTGTTACTGACAGTTCTGTGACGGCGACTATGTTCGGATTTTCATATTTTCAAAAATATTCTTTCTGTTTGCAGATTTCATCTTGTAACGATTGTAATATCTATCAGTAAACAGCTGTATAAATGGGCCGGTTTGACTCATACTTCATCACAGCTCGGCAGAATACACCCCAGATATAGTAAAACAGATTTATGCAGCACAGACCTTGTTAAACATCCACTCGCTTTTCTCCCACTCTGTCATCACGCCATCCTAGTGTTAGTGTGTGTCAAGTGATCAAGTCATCAGCATGCTACATTCGAGCAGGATTTTAGTCTGTGCCTTTATTCGCTTACATCAGTAATAACACCTACAACATTAATCGATTCAGCAGACTGCGTATCAAGGTCACTTACAAGTTGGTCGTGTAAGTCTTGAATTCGGCAAATTTTATCCTGTCTTAAAGTGTCAATATGTAATAAAATGTAGAATACGTACTGTATGATGTTAATATGAATTGAGTTAGTGAGCACTGAAACGCGTTCTGAGAAGGCAAAATGGCCTCCCTGAGGTATTAATAGCAGGCGGCCTAAAGTCATCAGGCCAGTAATAACAGTTTAGTTCTGGTAATTATTACCCTCTTGGTTTGACTGCTAGGAGTAGGCTAGTTACCATAGGGACCACTTGTGTGCAGCGTATGTGACTCAAGAGTGACGTGTGTATTAGTGTGTGACGCATGTGTGTGTGTCAGTGCAGTAATGAGTTTTCGTGTCCTTTGTGTTGTGTTCCTGTGTTCACCATCCTTCCAAACGCACAGATTGCAGATTCTCTTTCCAGTTCAAGCAGATGGCCATTGCGTGTATTAATGCAGCAGTCTGATCAACCACACACACACACACACTTATTTCTGTCACACATACATTTACGCTCTCAACACCGCCGCTGAATGTGTTTGTGTGGTTGCCTGGGAAAGCCCTTCACATGATTGGATTCGGACATTCTCTACACTATAGTTGTGAACTGCTTTCCTGAACTGAAATGTATTTTTCTTTTGCGTATACCTCCAAGTAAAGTAGTCTATCTATCTATCTATCTATCTGGCATATCACTGCAGTGACGTGGCCGCTCTGACGGCTTCAGCCATCAAAGTCTCTAGGGATTTACAGAATTACAGTAGTGGTTTCCTGTTGCCTTCTACTGGATTATTATAGAGGTTTTCTCCTCTCAACCATTCACACCTATGGACAATTTTAGAGCCACCAGTTAGCCTCACCGCATGTCTTTGGACTGTGGGGGAAACCGGAGCACCTGGAAGAAACCCACACAGACACGGGGAGAACATGCAAACTCTACACAGAAAAGCCCCCATCAGCCACTGGGCTCAAACCCAGAACCTTCTTGCTGTGAGGCGACAGTGCTAACCACCACACCACCATGCCACCCTGTAAGAGAAAATACAGGGTGCACCCACTGAGCAAAAAACAAAGGATAGTTCAGTGTTAAAAATAATAAATTGAAAACAGCAGGGGTGTAGCTTTGTTTTGAAAAGTGCTGGGGAAAATAACATTGCATGTTCAAATATAAAACAAGAACATGCACTGATCAGCCGTAACATTATGACCACTGACAGGTGAAGTGAATAACATTGATTTTCTCATTACAATGGCACCTGTCAAGGGTTGGGATATATTAGGCACTACTCAGGAGCCCATGTGGTCCAATCCCATAGAAGAGCTACTGTAGCACAAACTGCTAAAAAAGTTAATGCTGGCTAAAACAGAAAGGTGTCAGCGTTAACTTTTGAAGCAGTTTGTGCTACAGTAGCTCTTCTATGGGATTGGACCATATGAGCTAGCCTTCGTGCCCCATGCGCATCAATGAGCCTTCAACATCCATGACCCTGTCACTGGTTCACCAGTTGTCCCTTCCTTGGACCACTTTTGGTGGGCACTAACCACTGCATACCAGGAACACCCCACAAGATGTGCCATTTTGGAAATGCTCAGATCCAGTCATCTAGCCATCACAATTTGGCCCTTGTCAAAGTTTCTCAGGTCAGGGAGAACATGCAAACTCCACACAGAAAGGCTCCAGTCAACTATGAGGTTCGAACCCAGAACCTTCTTGCTGTGAGGCAACAGCATTAATCCTTGCACCACCGTACTGCCCTTTATGTAATTTAATAATTTGTAAATACATGCCTATCATACAAGTGTGAGATAATACATTTATTTGAAAATTTTATTTGCAGGTCAGACACAGGGTCAGGTCATAGCTAAAGACTGATTTATTCATTTGCTCATGAGCCAAGTATCTCATGATACTCAGGAGTGATTGTGGAAAAAAAAATTACTTCTATTTTATTCTGCCATGACCAAGAAAATGAATGATGTTTTTGTTTATCCTAAGGGGCAAAATTCCCTTTTGACAGTATAAGAGAACAAGTTGGATATTCTCTGCACCTATTCAACCCATAAGACATTCACAGCTCCAAAAAGAACCTTTTTTTTCAATGATCACATTACAATCTTACAAGACTGTGCTGTAATGCTTGGAGCTGCCCCATTTTACCAGTGTTCTCATCCACACTAGATATTTTAAGATACTTCCAGAATTTGATTAATATCTTCCCATACCATTATTTCACTTCGATTTTGAAACTTGCAATGCTTTCATCCTGAAAATTGTGCAAACTACCTACGAAGAAGAGACAAAACGGATCTTACGACATCAGCGTTTTAATTTGCTTGCATTCATTCTGCCACAGAATTAAGAAAAAGAAAAACAACTCCAGACCACTACTTAAGGCTTTTAAGTATTTTAATAGCAAATCCTTTAACAAAAATACTTCAAAAGAGAATCCAATTCACATAGCTATGACTGGTAAGACATGAAACTGAGTAGTCTTTACAGATTCAATCGAATCAGTGCACATCAGTTTACTGCAGTGTATGAACAAATGTACCACAAGGCTGTATTTGTGTGAACAGACAAATATGTACATGAACAATATTTGTATTTTGGGTCATTAATAATCTGTGTGACTCCTGATAGGGGATTTATATGGCTTGTGCCATGGAATGTAGCAATCATAGAATGGGCCAAATTAAAAAAAACAAACAAAAAAAACCCCCAACAACAAATAATCAGTGTTGCTGTTGTTGGGACGATGGGGCAGGTACATTCATTTAGTTCTTCCTTTTGCCCTTGCCGGTGGTTTTTGCAGGAGTTGATACAGGAGCAGCCACCTGGTAAAGAGCTGCCGACACTTTGTTGATGTAGTACAGAGCAAAGAGCGAGAATATCAAGCTGTAAAAAGAAGTTGAGGGGGAAATTATTAAATGTTTGTGGAATATAACCGTTTTATTTCTAAAACCAACCATGTTGGCAACAGCTGTAACTCATAGTAAAAGTGGCATATGTGATGCAATGAAATGTCAATTTATTAGGTAGGCATGTAAATTCACAAATTGATTTGATTCACAATATTGGGTTCATGATTTTATTTTCTCAGGATATTTTTTGGGGAAAAAAATTACACAAAGAATTTTATTACAAGAAAAAGCAATATTTAATTCCTATTTATCATCAACATAAATATGCCTTTTGTTAAATTAAAAAAACTTTTCATTTTCTTAATAACCAATAATAATTTACCTACAAGGTAAATAATTGGTTGGAGTAAAGGTTGTAGTAAAATAATAGTAAAGGTTGGAGAAAAATAGAATAGTCTATTAATGAAAATAACATTTTTCATAAAAGTTTTAAACAGGCCTTTTCTTAAGAACTACTTATTAACAGAGCGTGAGGTCTTTATGGAAAAATATCAGACTGAGGTCTTGACAGTATGGACTGAGCCGTCAGCAAGATAAATAAAAGACAGGAGGTCTGATATTTTCTCGTAAAGACCGAGTAAGCAAGGTTAATAAGGAGTTTATTATATGGCTTTTTTTAATTTCTAAGATTAAAATAGACGGTGATTATAATGAGGCAACACTACTTTCAGTTACATCATATTTGTAACATAGTTGAGTCAAGCATGCAGAATAAATGACTCGCGGTTTCAAAAGTGAATTTCTGTTGGTGGTTTCTGAACACTCTTCGTTGCTCATTTCTTGAAGAACTCTGTGACTCTTGTTTGTCTTTTAGCCATTTTTGATTCTGTTTTGATTTCCAATTAAATCTTTTTCTTTTCTTTTTTACAACATTGAAAGCTGGCGCCTTGGAAAGAAAGTCCGTAATCGCCCATGGGCATTACGGGAAAATACTGCCCGCCAAGGAACCAATCAGAGCACATGATTTTACCAGAAGTAGCTCGTACCATAGAATAATAAACATTTCTAATACCTCCAATTTTGCTTCTTTTTTCTTTAACTTTCAATAGTCTGTAAAAAGAGTGCTCTGATTTTTTTGATGAACCTATTTGTACATTAATTCGCACAACAGCTCTTTCCCATTTTAGATCTGTTTTTGCATTATTTGAGCTGTTACTTCCACCAAGGATGAAGTCACATGCATTCCTGCTATTGCACCCTCTGCTGTCTAAACAATTAGCTAAACGCAATTACAGCAAGGAAAAACTAAGAATACACAGCCTCATAATAATTTTGATTCATTTTTACTGTGATTCAAATAGTCATGAATTTGTATTGCCATTTATCATTGCACAATTTCATTACTTACCTATTATGAGGGTACTTCAAAAAGTTCTTGGCCTCACCCGGAAACAAGGGGCACAACTCCCATTTTGGGGCATAACTGCATACGATAAAGCCTTATATCACTGTCCACAAAACCTCAAATGAAAGAAGCAAAGAAAAAAAAGAAGAGGAAAACTTCAAGCTGGAGTGTTGTTGCTCCAGGACAATGCACCCATCCATACAGCACAGGTGGCAGTGGCAGAAGCAGCCAAATGTGGCCTTGAACTGTTGCCCCATGCCCCTTACTCACACGACCTTGCACTGTCTGACTTCTATCTGCTCCCCAAACTGAAATCCCACTTGTGCTGTTTTCAATGTGATGCTGTTGAGGAGTATCTGGAGGCTCAAGCTGTGACCTTCTTCCGTGAAGGGATAGAGAAGCTTGAACATTGGTGGACCAAGTGCATTGAAGTGAAAGGAGACCGTCTTGAAAAATAATGCAAGAACAATCCTTTCTCCTGTGAAATTTTCTGGGTGAGGTTGAGAACTTTCTGAAGTACCCTCATATTAGTTATACTTATCTAGCAACTAACAGATTATGAACTCTGCAAATCTTTGTTAGCACCAAAATTGTAGAACTATGATTTCTGGATCAAAAGGTCCCTAGTTATTATTAAACATGATTAAAAATCATATAGATTATTAAACATGATTAAAAATATTAGCAATGTTTATATGAGAAGTATATGGTTAACTGGTCACATTGCCCTAAAGCTGAAAAGTAACACATGCATGAATGTGTAAATCACCAGGACAACTGTCTGTAAAACCCATCCTAAATTTGATTAAAATATTGAGATATGGCTACATATTAGCCATGATATTGATTTAGATTTTTCAGATTTGGATTACATTCATTCCTTATACACCCATGTTATTTTATTGCCATCTATAGCTGTCATACTGTATATTCAAAAGAGTTTGTCTAAAATGATGTTAGTTCACAAAAAAGATTATTAAATGTGATTAATACAGAACTGTTGTAGGGATTAACTGCCATGCCCGTAACCATAGTAACCATTTTTGAACACACCAATCCCTGTACTCGATTGTTCTATCTCCACCCATTCTTCTGACTCCCTGTAACGGTACTGGATACAGAGATGATACCGGATACCAAATACAGTGATGTCACGACTGCTTTAAACCAGCGGCGGAAGCGAAATTCTCTCTCTCTCTCTCTGGCAGTGGATTCCACGCGTGAAAGAGAGAAGCAGATGCATCGGTGCTACAGAAGCACAAGAACAAAGAACGAGCTATTGATACCAGACCTTTAGCCAAAGTTCAATGTATTTGACCTTCGCGGAGCTGTAATAATAACAACTGAACCGGTTAGTTACTGCAGCCCACGCAGTATTTCAAAGAGAAAAGGCGACCGGATCCCTTTTCCCTTTCGCAGCGTCGACAAACTATAAACAAGATTCCTTCCAGATCATCGGACGACCGATGGGACACCGAAGATCTTCAGCTGACAACTGGAACAACTGTTTTCTCCCGAGATCTGCGCCCCACGCTGTCTTCGGATACAGAAGGCACACTTTCAATCGCTAACAAGAGCGATCTCAAGTAAGGCTAGCATCTGGGCAATTGTTAGTCTTAGTTGTGACTAGTTAATGTGAAGATTGTTGTTCATTTGAATTCATTTATGGTTTAAATGTACGCATTTTGATTCACATGAAAGTCGGTATTCGATCGTGTGATGTTTGATTTTACGATTGTTTACGATCTGTATTTAGTTAGATCGCGCATGCTCTCTCTCTCTGTCTTTTAACTCCCTCCGTCGACCATCCCCCTCTAGGTGTGGCCTGGCATGCACATTCCATACACACACACACTCACACACGATTTCCCTATCACATTTTAACATCCACTCGCCCCTACACTGCAACACTGGCATATAGCTTATTACTTCTGATCCCCATTAGTGCCTTAATTATCATATACACTACTGATTCTTATTTGTATACATTGTATCACCATTTATATTGAGTTATTCCTTGGCTGCTATTATTGCTATATCTGATCAGTATTAGTTTGCTAATTCATGTCAGCTATTTCAATAAATGGTATCTTTAGAATAAACTGTGTCCTATTTATTGCTACAACATCCACTGAGTGCCAGCCTTTGCCAAACAAGTATTCTAATTGCCTTCACCCATTTGGTTGTTATATGAATGCTATATATCTAGAGTAAACGTATTACATTAGCGCTACAATACTCAATAAACTATAGCAACATCATCACCAAGTTATTCCAGTGATTTTAATAGTTTAGCTATAAACTATTAGACACTTGAATTAATGATTAATGAATTTTTGAGACTGATCCCTTTTTACATGAGACTGATTTGATAAGCCTATTGCACCTACAATGTCCAGGACCTATATTTTCAGAAAAGCCCATTAGCCACCTGAAAATCCAAGATGGCCACTGCATGTAATCTCAAAAATGTGTTTTCACTGTAGAACTTGAATGGCTGGATATACAGTATTTGTGGCAGCAGGGGCGTGGTCAAGCGTCGGCCTGTGAATGGAGGGTGGAGTCAGGGAAGGTAATTGGAGAATCACTGCACCTGATGGGAATTAACCTGTGTTTGTATGTCTTCCCCAGTGACCGCGCCCTATAAGAGGAGAGGGAGAGCAGAGAAAGAACACTGGTGTGCGTGCGTGTGTGGCTGAGAGAGTGAATGTTGAATGCTGAAAAGTGAGAAAATAGAGAGAGAGTGAATGTTGATAAGAACTAAGAACTCAGTTCTGGCCTGCCATGCTTCTGTGCTCCACCCACCTGCTCAGATTCTACAATATTTTAATTGGCAAAATATCAAGATGTATGTATTTTGATGTGACTAATTCAATGATGTCCTTAAAAAATCAATAGAGCTGCTAGTTTTCAAGATGGCAGCCATTTTTTGTTTATATTACACACATACTGTTCAGGTCAATTTGACTCGCCAGTGATAATGAAGGATATAAAGAGTAAAAACACCAGTGTTAGGCCAAAGCTGATGTGTGTTTTACTTGCAAATGAGAGACAGAATATGATAGCCTCATCCTTCTCCCTCATTTTCTCTCTCTCTCTCTCTCTCTCTCTCTCTCTCACACACACTCAAACAGACACCACCCCACCACCACCACAATTAGAACCCTTCTCACGCTTTCTGTAGGAAAATTGTAAAATGTATCAATCTTCATACTACTAAAGCAGAGAACCTTTTATTTCAAATGGGAAACTCCACCCACACTCGGGGGATGGCCAACACATATAAGAGTGTCTCTGCATGTAGTCCTACCATCATTTTCATCTGAACTGTTACGTAAAAATGTTTGAATCGAATCCACAGAGTTGTGTGCTTAAGACAGACTGGAGGAAATGTTGTCTCTGTTAAATAGGCAAAAAGGAATAATTGAAATGCCCTCCAACCCATTATCCATGTGCCAATGATGGTTACTCCTTGATTTCAAAAAATGTACCTCTCTTCAAAGAAATAAATCCGTTGCCAATCAAATTAGACATGTCCTGATTGGTCGATGGAGATAGTATTGAAGAAACGCTTAGAAGGAACAGAGCTAAATATCATCAAAGCTGTCGTCTGATGTTTAGTAACAGCAAGCTTGAGTGAGCAAGAAAAAGGGCAGCTGATATCCAGAAAGACCCTAATGAGGGAGCCTCAAAATTGTGCAGGACAACACTTGAAGTGCAGCCGTGTTTCTTGTGTGAAAAGATAGACTCTGTGTCTGAACCTCACCATGCAATAACCATGCAACTGAATGACAAACTCAATGAATGTCCTCAAATCCTCAATGATGGTAGACTTCTGGCTATATTGAGTGGTGGTGATGTCGTGGCACAGGAACTGAAGTACCATGGTCCCTGCTTAACAGCCCTGTACAACAGAGTGAGGGCACATCATTCAATAGCTGAGAACCAAGACAAAAACAACGTCTCTCCAAAAACAGGTTTCCCACTAACCCACTCAGAGCTGCTCACTTACATAATTGAGACCAAAAACAACAGTGATGAGTCTGTTGTTTTTCGACTTGCTGAACTGGTCAGCCTGTACAAACAGAGACTTCAACAGTTTATGACAGACATCCCAGATGTGAACTCTACTAGACTGAAAAACAGGCTTTTAGCAGAGATTCCTGAGATGGAGGTACACAAAAAAGGAAGAGATATTTTTCTGGCATTCAAGAAAGATGTTGGCCCAGTCTTGTCAGATGCTTCAAACTATTCTGATGCTATAATTCTTGCAAAAGTAGCCAAAATATTACAAAGGCAAATGGTTGAATTCAAATTCAAATTTGATGGAATTTTCCATGACAGTGCGATAACTGATTCTATACCTCCAGCATTGCTTCAGTTTGTCTGTATGATTGAGCATGGGGCTGACATAAAATCTCAGCTGAGATTTGGAGCAACCACTACAGACCTAGCTATGGCTCAGCTCCTTCAGTACAATTGCTTTGTGAAGTACAAAGAAGGTGCTGCAACTCGCAGTGTCTGGTCTCTTCCAGAAGCTCAGTCAGTATCCATCAGTAACTGATGATGCAGAGCTCAGCATGCTTGAGAAGTTTGTTTTCACAATGTATGACAAGAACAGCACTGCTGATGGGGTTGATGAGGCTAGGCTTGACTTGTTTATTCGAAAGCAGAGGCCCTATGATGCCATTCCCCCTACAAAGGCATCTCTTGCACAGCACATGAAGCATGCCACATACCAAGCGGCCTGTGTCTGGGCCCAAGCAACTGTATGTCACATGCATGCTGAGAGCCCTGCCAACTGGGGGTGGCAAAAAGAAGGTGATGTTTGACAAGTGTGGACAACACTTCCACCAATTGCCCAGAGACATCAGCAATTGACAAAGTGTGGGTGCAAGACAGAATGTCATGGACGATGCAAGTGCTACTGCTTTGGCCTCAAGTGCATACAGCTGTGTGCATGCAAATGTGATGATTAAGACAGTTAGTTCAGTTGTGCATCCACCCACTTCATCGTCATTTTTCATGTATACATCAATCATAACACAAAGCATGGACTGAGCCAAGTCCCCTTCTGCTCAATTTGTGAAAAATCCTAAATTTTGGGTCATGCTAATGTCAGTTCTTTCATGCGTATTCCATTTCAAGAATACAAGAACAGGTATCAATCAACATACTCCTCAGTCAAGAGTTGTGAAAGTTTATAGTGTTTAAGCATAGAATTCCAAAAATTTATACTGCTTGAGTATACACTTCTATTATAATATTGCCAAGCTAGATACTGTGTCAAATTCAGAGCTATAGGACACTATTTTTGCAATTACATTGCTTCTATCTTCACAATTTATCACAATTTTGACTTTTTAAATACAGAATTCACTTATTCATATTCAAAAACCTATATTTTGATGTCAAGATCATCAGAAATTTATTAACCAGTTGCATTCCAGGTCAAAAACTGCATAAAATGGCTTTCAAGGGTGGCCATCTTGTATTTTCAGGTGGTTAATGGGCTTTTTGTAAAAAGTAGGTCCCAGAGATAATTTGTGCCAAATTTGATGCTTTTATCACTAAGTGAAAGATTGTTTCATTAATCTGCAGCACTAGCATGGGAACATGTTATGATAGCTGGACCACAAGCATCACATTTAAGCTTGGGAATTACCACCAGAAATTATGAGCAGCAGGTTGCAGTGAAGTCAAAGTAAACCAGAAAAGACTTGGAGAAGATTCCAGGCATTGTTTGAAGAAAGCAAGAAGATGTAGGTGAACTTTCTCCCTGATGTTCCAGCTGGGCAGATACCTTTTTGTATCTTTTAGTCTGCCTAACTGCTGTATGTGTCTGATATTAGGTCTGCACAGAGTTTTACAGAATCACAGGAACTTCTCTCGAGGAGACTTTTTTTCTCATCACTGGATGAACATGCAGCAAAGATCATTAGACTGTACAGGTCATGAAGTGGAGGCTTTGGAAAGGGGTTGAATACTCTTCTTAACAAACTGGATAATTTTTTATCTTTAGGTCTCTAGTAGGTTATGGTGACATAGCACCACATAGTTAAATGCAATTAAATTATTCCACAGTTTGAAAGTTTTAGCCCAGCAATGCCACTGTTCCATATACAGCACCTCATCGTATCCCTTATTGCATAAAATTGCTTCAGGCCTAACCTGACCTCTCTGAACACAAGATCACGCATGCACAGAACTAGTCTTATGTTCTGTTCCTGTATGGTTGAGTATTAACCAATGCTATTTATTCTCCTGATTACTTCAACAGAAAAAAAAGTCTCCAAACACATTTACAAACGGGACCGTGAGGCTGAGGGCATTTTCCAGAACTGCTCTGAGATAACCAACTGACTGGCAGATGTTTGAGGATGCAGCTGAAGGCAACATCGGTGAATTCACAGACTCTGTCATAGGCTATAGAAGGAAGTGCCTTGATGATGTTCCAAAAGCCACCATCTGGGCATATCCAAACCAGAATCCCTGGGTTAATGGTGAGATTCAAGATTTTTAAATAAATAAATTATATATATTTTTTTTAAATAAATATTTTTGACTTGTGTGGTTTGATATGTCCTCTTCTGCTGCTATCCACTGTGCTGCTGCAAACAGGAAATTTCCCCATTGTGGGATAATAAAGGTCTAACCCTTATCTTATCTTATCTCAAGCTCAAAGTGCGGACCTCTGCCTTCAACTCAGGTGACCTGGATGCCTACAAAGCAGCCAAATATGACCTCCAGAAGTCCATTAGGAATACCAAGAAGGACTACAGGGACAAAGTGGAATCCAACTACCACAGCTCCGAACTCAAATGTGTGTGGAGTGGATTACACTGCATCACAGACTACAAAAAGGAGAACAGAGTTTGTGTCCAGACCACCGTATTTCTCATGGAAGAGCGCAACACCTTTGATGTGACCAACAAAGAACCCACCATACATCCTCAAGTGGCCAGGGAGGCAGCTATACTGATCCTAAAAACAGCTTATGTGAGACAGTCTTTCAAAAGGGTCAACCCTCACAAAGCTCTGGGGCCAGATGGTTTTCTGGCCATGCTCTCAGGGTTTGTGTTGACCAGCTGGTGGAGGTGTTCACTAAGATCTTCAACCTCTTCCTGAGACAGTCTGTGGTCCCCACATCCCTCAAGGCATTCACCATCATTCCTGTCCCTAAGAAATCAGGGGTCACCTCTCTGAATGACTCCCACCCCATTGCACTGAGATCAGTCATCATGAAGTGCTTTGAATGGCTGGTTAAAAACTCACATCTGCTCCTCTCTCCTTGACACCTTAGATCCTCTTCAGTTCGCCTACAGATCAAACAGGGCTATAAAGGACACTATCACCTTGGTGACACACACTGCCCTCACCCACCTGGAAAAAGAGAATATATGTGTGAGAATGCTCTTTGTTGATTACAGTTTGGGATTCAACACCATTATCCCTTCAAAACTTGTTTCCAAGCTCAATGATCTCGTACTGGGGATGTCCATTTACAGATGGATGTTTGGTTTCCTGACAGGCAGACCCCAGGTGGTGCGAATCTGTGGCCATGCTTCCTCCTCACTGATCCTGAACACAGGTGCACCACAGGGCTGTGTGCTCAGTCCCCTCTTGTACTCCTTGTTCACTCATGACTGTACTGCTCAATACAACTCCAACATCATTAAGTTTGCTGATGACACAACCATCGTAGGCCTCATTACAGACAGATGGCATACAGAAAGGAAGTGAAGGCATTAACCAGATGATGCTGGGACAACAATCTCTCTCTCTCTCAATGTCAGTAAAACTAAGGAGATGACGGTGGACTACAAGAGACAGTGAGGGGGGACACACTGGTCCATCTTCATCAATGAAGCTGAGGTCGAAAAGGTCAGCAGCTTCAAGTTCCTTGATGTAAAGATCATGGAGGACCTCTCTTGGACAACACACACACACAGACACTGGGGTCAGGAAAGCTCGCCAGCAGCTCTACTTCCTGAGGAGGCCGAAGAGGTTTAGCGTGAACGCCAACATCATCTCAAACTTCTACAGGTGCACATTCGAGAGCCTGCTGACAGGCAGCATTACAGTATGGTATGGGAGCTCCTCTGCCTACAGCCAAAAATCACTACAGAGAGTAGTGGAGATGGCACAGCACATCATTGGCAAGAGTCTTCTTGCCATTCAGGACATCGACCTCCAACGGTGCCTGTGGAAGGCACACAGCATCATTAAGGACCACAGTCACCCAGCAGCCAGCTGTTCTCTCTGTTACCATCTGGAAGGCGATACAGAAACATGGCTGCACAGACTATCAGACTCAAGGACAGATTTTATTCTCAGGCCATCAGAGTTCTGAACTCTAACACTTAATCATTCCACACAGCACTGTTTACTGATGTACCACTAAACTCTCTTTACTCTGTCTGTCATGTTAAGTGTGCAACCACTAATTGCACTTGCATGGAATTAGCTCTGGTTTTAAAAAGCAGTCTGGCCTTCTGGGCTATTTCAAGGGGAAAAAACTTCAGGTAAATTACTGAGCGTGACCAATGTACTGAATTATACTGACACCCAAAAATGTTGACTGATGTGATTACACAGTAACATAAACGACACAGCCTTTACAATTATATCAATTTATATTTTATGCCATTATTTGGCCATGTCAATAAAGATTAGATTAGATGAGATAAAAACTTGATTGATCCCTTTGGGAGGGCTCCCTCAGGGAAATTAAAATTCCAGCAGCATCATTACAGGATGAATAGAAAATAGAGAAAACTTCTAGATAAAGTAAGTATTTACACAAATATAAAAAATAAGATATAAAAAAAAGTCCAGCAGGAGAGGTATTGCACATTGTCCAGTATTGCTTTTTGTAAGGCTAGGCTACTGCTCCTTCCCGTCCTCTGTCCTCCTGTTACCTCTCCTTCCCCCCAGAGAGGAGTTGTACAGTCTGATGGCATGAGGGACAAAGGAGTTTTTGAGTCTGTTCGTCCTGCACTTGGGAAGGAGCATTCTGTCACTGAACAGGCTCCTCTGGTTGCTGATGACGGTGTGCAGAGGGTGACTGGCATCGTCCATGATGTTCAATAGTTTGTCCATAGATCTCTTCTCTGCCACCATCACCAGAGTCTCCAGCTTCATGCCGACCACAGAGCCAGCCCACCTGATCAGTTTGCCCAGCCTGGATGTGTCCTTCTTGGATGTGCTGCCCCCCAGCACACCACAGTGTAAAACAGGAGTTTCCTGCAGATGTTAAAGGACTTCCTCAGGAAATATAGCCTGCTCGGTCCCTTCCTGTACAATTGGTTGGTGTTGCAAGTCCAACACTTTAAACACTTAACTGGTTTGTTTTTGGGGCGGCACGGTGGTGTAGTGGTTAGCATTGTCGCCTCACAGCAAGAAGGCTTGGGGTTCGAGCCCAGTGGCCAACGGGGGCCTTTCTGTGAGGAGTTTGCGTGTTTCCGGTTTCCCCCACAGTCCAAAGACATGCAGGTTAGGCTAATTGGTGGCTTTAAATTGACCATAGGTGTGTGTGTGAATGGTTATCTGTCTCAGCCCTGCAATAACCTGGTGACTTGTCCAGAGTGTTCCCCGCCTCTCGCCCATAGTCAGCTGGGATGGGCTCCAGCTTGCCCGTGACCCTGCACAGGATAAGTAGTTATGGATAGTGGATGGTTTGTTTTTGTACATGGGGATATAAAGGATTAAACGCATGTTTGCTACGTGCCATTTTATCAAAGCTGTACTTTTATAGTTGGATCCCCCCCCCCATTCTTTTTAACTGATTGAAACTACATGCATTCATTTATCTCTGAAACTCTTAAAATTCTTCACTCCCTCTTGTGCATTTTTGTCAGTCTTGTGTAAAAGACTCTGAACTGTGTGTATGAATTTATTTATTAGTTGCTATTATGATATACTTGTATTTGCCTTGGTCTGTGCACACTTACTTGAGGGTCTTGTATGTGAGTTCCTCCACTTCAACTCCAAAGAGCTGTTTTGCAGCATGAGTGTAGACGTGATGAAGATATCCACCTGAACCACTCCCCGCATGACACAGCAACTCCTCACCATACACATTACTGAACCTACAAGCACAGCCACACAAATTATAAAACAAACACAAAGTATAGGGTGTCGCTCGACAGAATAGTGTCTTGGCTGGTGTCATGCCTCTACACTGCAAATGCATGCTGTAGCACTGAAATTAATTCTTTAACGCCATACCGTTTTTACTTACAGATGGAAACTTACATGGTATCTAAAGGTGCTGGCTCTAGATCACTCAGAGACACACCCTCCTGTTCCAGCATCTTGAGAACTTCTCCTGGTAATGAATCAGATTCACAACATGACATAACTTTTTGTGTAAAAACAGCCTCAGTGTCTCCTCTATTACAGTGTCCCTTACCTGATGTAATGACACAGTCCACTTCTCTGGTCTCTGCCTCGCTCAGGTAGAAATCCGGTCTGGAAGCTTCCAGTTTCTTGTCGTAGCAAGGCATCACGGTCACATGGTAAATCTTTTGCGGTTCAACACCCTGTGCAACAATAAGCTTTAGATCGTCTACTATGTATTAGGATTTGGGAAAATCAAAGAATGCAGAAGACATCTGAATCAAACAACCTTCCATCTTTAGTTAGGAGGAGGGAATAATGTGTGCATTACCTGCTGTCCAGCGAAGAATCTCTTGACCAGTGAGCCCATCATCTGTTGTGGAGAACGGGTTGTGCTGATGTAAGGCAGGATGAAGTCACCATGGGTCTTCTCAGCATAGCAGATCCAACCTGTTCTCAAGAAAAAGATGCTTATACCATAAGATACTGTTCCTCAGGCCAAGCACATGTTGGAGTTCCAGTATGTCATACAGATTTCATGCAATACTTGCATTATGCCAGAACAGATTTAATCCTTACCACTAAGCTCTACCATGTTACAGAGTTTAGTCTGTACTACATGTATATAAGGGTCAGTCCATGTCATTTCAACAAATGGCTGTTGCACTAATACATTATTTTTTTAAA
>JAOANJ010000021.1:549804-560728 GCA_026413345.1 Ariopsis seemanni
GGAGTCTGGTCCATTAACACAAGAACTTATTGCCATGTTTGTGTTCAGCAAACAAGCAAGTTATTAAAACCAAGAAGATCACTCAAAAGAAGTGGATATAGAACCCACTCAATGGGATTAAATCCTTACACACGAACAAAGAAGGATTTTTCCTATGAGTTGGAAAATGATCGATCCCTTGAGTTCCCTGACATCTCAGACTCCCTGGTGCTGCAGACATCGTTCTACACAGACACACAGATGGAAACCTGGAAGAGCATGGAGGAGAACAACGTTTTATATGTGACTGGGTTAAAGATCTGGGGATCAGGACACTACAAGATAAATCCTGTATTGTTTTTGCCTGGGTAAATCAGCATTTTTGGGCTTTTTGTACTCATTTTTGCGATGGTTGCTAGGACACTACAAGTTTTAGTATCGGGTGAAAACAAACCACAGCTGCTTGATTCCCAATCCTCCTGCTCTTCTCGTCCAGCTAAATCATTCACAAAGATCCACAGAAACCCCTTTAAAGTCCTGGGGATTACACGCATTATACGCGCGTTAGTTTACAACATGGCGATCAAACAGTAAACAAAAACACATCTGAGGACTGAAGCATCTCCTAAACTTCAAAACATCATGTAATAACGGAAAATGCTGAGAAAAGTGATTTGTGAATCCAAATTAAATAAATCAGAGGAATTTACAAACCTTTCCCAAACTGATCACTGCAAACTCGAGCGTTCTTCGACTCCGCCCCCTTCCATCACAGGAAAAGGTTCAAGAGCCACCTTTCTCATCGTCTTTTGGTCAAATCCTTTGCTGTTTCACGCTTTACCACTTCACTGGGAACCCGGAAGAAACTTTTATCAGTTTCACAGTTTGTTTGATTTGAGCAGAAAAAAACAATGCAAGTATAGGGCACTTTAACGACTAGCAAGGTGCCCCAGTGACAGTAACGCTTTGTGAACAGTGAGCTCAGCTGACCACCATTTCCTGTCTTGCATATCTAATGAGGAGGATGTGATGTCAGATACAACCCAGCAATTGTATCTGACTAAAAATTAGCTTCAACTTGAAAAAAAAATCATGGCCCACTAGATGGTGGTTTATGGCCTGGTGGTTGAGAAACACTGGTCTAAATAATAACCCGGTTATTTGGAACCACACCTCCTTCCGCCTGTCACAGCCACACATGAGCACAGCTCTGTAAATATCTGAGCCCCTGAGAACACAGTGTGTGGATGCTGGTGATGACTGACAGTAAACACAGTCATGTGTGGAGTTATTTCACTCATCAGAACAGCAACAGTGCTGTTGGGACTGTGGGACTGGACCACTGAGGCACTGGAGTTCGACTGAGTTAGTCATGTTACGATTGTGTTACGCACCACTTTCACATGGTTTTCCTTTTAGTTTCAGTGAAATTGTAACCTGCTCTCCGACAAGATCAATCAACTACCATTTGACAAATTAAAAATATATTATTTTATCTGCATTTCCAGATCAACTTTTCTTTTTTTTCAAATTCACAGAGTCTCACGCCCTAAAACGAGGATTAAATGCTATTCTTAGAAAGTACACAAGTCCTTGAGGACTGTTTGGATGGTTATGAGTTCTGCCCTTCCCAACTGCTTCTATTTAGAACCTCATCAGAAAGAAAGCCTCTCTGTTCCAGGGTTCCATATTCAACACTGTTCCTCTTGAGAGACAAATCTAACCTCTCAAATACTTTCTGCCGACTGAAACAGAAATCTCAACACCACAGTTTTTTACCAGCTGGAACCCCTTCACAGCAGTGGGGTTTGATTCAATAACCATTGCTTCCATGGCAGTAGAGGATCAGTTTGAGTAAAATGAAGATGCAGGAACCAAGACCAAAACCAAGAGTTAAATTAATATCAAAATGCAGGAGTGAAGGAGTCCGATCTGTGATTGAAATTAATATAACAAAATTTATCAACATATTTTGGCCAAAACAGAAGAATTCGAGCAGAAAATTCAAGAATTTGAGCTGCACAGTCATATCATTTTTATTTATTTCATCAGTAATGGCATCATCAAGAGTGAATTTTATAAAAGTGCAACAAAAAACTATGAACGCAAGTTCATACACTGTTAGAATATATAGAATATATGCATCATCATCATCATCGTTTTACTCCAGATTCAGTTCAGGTTTCATTGCATGACTATATGAGTTAAATGAATATAAAATGTGTTTTCTTTCCCTTGTCACGCCTCAGACATCATTTTGATCAGATTCTCCTTGCTGATCTGGAACAGTCTCCAGCCCTCCTGGAGTGAGAGATCGCTGGCACCGCGTCGTTTATAAAACTCAATGGATGCTTTGTTCCCCTCGGCCACGATGAAGTGCAAACTGCTGCAGCGAGACTTCACTGCCATCTGAGACAGAAATAAACAGCACCAGAACACACTGAGTGCACAGAGTCCACATCCTCACCGCAGGTCAGCGTTTCCGGACCCGTTTACACTCCCTAATAATGTTCTGCTGCATTCTAACGGCTCATAAACTCTAATCGGGTCCTGTGATAAGCAGCGTGCACTACAGGTGATAAAGCACATGCTTTCTGACCCGTGTTTTGCTGCTGTAGTCATTTATGAATAGTTGCTGTTTATAAACCTGTAAGATTATGGGCCATAAAGTCTGACATTTCGAACCTTCTGAAAAAATCACAGGAGAAAAAAAACAACAGAATTTATATTTCAGGATGTTATGCCCTGAAACTGCACATGTGAACTATGAACGGGATCACACATGAAAAGTTACATCTGGAAAATAAATCCATAAAAAATTATAAAAATCACATGTGAAAATGAATGAATTGTGTGAAAAATATAAATAAATAAATATCATGCATTAAAAAAATCATATGGGGGGATCTTTTTCACCAAATACTTTTAAACTTTAAAAATAAATAGATTTATTTGCAATTGTGAAATATCTTACATCCAGGTGAATTCAACCAAATTTTCTCTTCATGAGATTTTATTTTAAATATCAGAGATTAATCCAATTTCTCAATATTTTTATCTGTTTTTTTAAATGAGAAATTGTCTTATTCTATTGGCAGGTAATTTTGCTCATTTATGCACTAACTTCTACAAAAAAAATCAAATAGAATCAGACCATTTTCAGCTTGAAATGAATAAATATGTGTAGAAATAAGTTTATGGTCTTATAATCTCAAAATGAGAAATGTTATTCAACTTTATTCAGCGTTTCTCCACCTGCTAAGAGATGAGTTTTTGCAGATGAATGTGTGTGTTAAACTGCTGCTTGCTGTAAGATTTAATTTCAGAACCTTTACCCAACATGGAGTTCTGTTTAAACCCAAAACAAAGCCCTGTTCCATCCACACTGATCAATCTGCTCTGAGCAGGACATCCGAGTTCCACTAGCCGGAGTGAAGAGAGAAGAGTTCAGGCGTGACTTTGCAGATGTGTCTGAGACTCAAGATTCATTAACTTTACTGATCATTAACTCGAAGCTTTGTCTCTAATCTAGGAATATAAATGTTTATCTGGTCTTATCTTATCAGTTAACCTTTGGACAGATGTGTCTGTGGATTAATGTGTTGCAAACAAGTACAATATTAACAAAAAGACTGGAAAGGGACCAACGCTGAGGTTCAGGTACTCACGTGGCTCAGGAACTTCAGGATTTCTGACCCAATTCCAAAACCTTGTGGAGGAAAAACAGAGATTTTACTGAATATAGAAACTATAAACAGGACAGAGATACAAAAAAACCAGCTTAAAACATGAACTCAGGGTCAACAACGCTCACACACACATACACACACACACATCATAAACACACTCCGCTGCACCAAGGACAAAACACAAGTCCAAAAAGAACACAGACGTTTTCACCGAGCAGCGAAACACAAAGTGCCGTGTTTTTCCTTCATCATTATTTTCTTCTATCAACAGATATGGAGGGAAATAAATAAATAAATAAATAATTCTATATAATAAGCAAAAACTGTAACCAATATAACAAATAGAAGTTATGATATAGTAATACACATAAATATTGACCCCCCTCAGAGTCACAGCAGCACATTTTGTCAGCAGCCTCGAGGAATTACAGAGTGATGTTTTTATTAAAACTCTTTATTCAAGACAGGTTTTATTTACAAAACAGATCCTAAATGTATTTGCTGGAAGTGATCAGAACATTGATTGGACCGAGCCCTGTGTTAACTCAGTACTGTGTTGATGGTAAACAGCTGTGAGGAAAACGGCGCTATTCTGTGTTTAGAGACACTCAGGTCAGCTTGGGTAAAATCTTCACATTCTGTTGTATTGTTATAAAATTTAATCTTGGAATAGGTGTGGCTTCCTGACAGGGTTCCATTGTGTTTTCCAGCTAAAATGTCTCAGCTATAATCATCGACAGGATTCTGTTTGCAAAATAAATATTCTGATGGAAAGAAAAACCACCGACTTCAGTGTGTTCGAACCTCTGTTACTCAAAACCTGTAGCACTGACGGTGATTCTGCCTGCTGAGAAAAAAACTGCAGTGTTACCTTTTAGAAAAAAAACCCAAACCATGATCATATCCCAAAGGCTTCAAGAACAGCTTTTCATTTATTTTGGGTCTTGGATTGGCGTTTTAGGCAAATTTCCCATTCCAGTTAAGGGGTTAATTCTGTATATAGAACCTTTAAAAAGCTGTAAAGTACAGAGTTAAACATACAGTACCAGTCCTAAGTTTGTACACCCCTTCTAATTCAGTGTTTATTCTTTATTTTTTATTAATTAAAAGTCACTTCATGTCTTAAAGTAATGACGGATGTCATTTCTCTTTACTTAGTTGTTCAGTTCTTGATATAATATGGATTACTACAGCTGTGGTGTTGAATAGGGCTGTTTTATTATTTGTATGTTTATTGTTTACTGTTTGATCTCAAATGCATTAAGAAGGCAAGAAACTCGTCCACTAATGACCTTTTGATGAGACACAGCTGTTAACTGAAAAGTGTTCCAGGTGACTCCCTCATGAAGCTGGTGAAGAGAATGACAATAGTGTGTAAAGAGTCATCAAGGGAAACGCTGGATACACTGAAGAATCTAAAATATTTGTTTACAACATAATTCCAGATGTGTTCCAGATGTTATTCCATAGTTTTGATGTCTTCAGTTTTGTTCTACACTGTAGAGAATAGTCACAATACAAACACCTGTGAATGAGTAGAGTAGGGGTGTACAAACTTTTGACTGGTACTGTACTTAAATTTCATGACTTGCACCTTTCTACAGGTAAAAGCTACACAGATACAGAAGATGTAGGTTTGATGATGCCACTCCATCAACAAGGAAAGGTAAAGTTTCTGGAGCTGATGGTGCTCTTTTTCCATCACGTTTTGACCTTTGGCTCAGGGAGAGTGTTTATGGCGAGGTCATGTGATTGTGGAGCGCTAAATCTAATCACTTCTAAACTTTGTACCTCTGAATTCCTTCATGACATAAAAGTCTTCCAGGTAGAGCAGCTTCCCGATCCAGGGGTCGTAGGTGAAATAGTACATGGCAAAGCCGACCACGGTGTGACCTGACAGGAGAAAACGTTTCACTCAACACACAATCTCAAATGCATTAAGCAGCAAAACACAGCAAAACACACAACACATCAAGTGACCGTTAACCAAATGTGTGCATGTGGTGAAGTTGTACTCATCTCCGATTGTGATTTAAAGGTTTGGGAATCAAGTGAGTCACTGTTCGAGATTCGGTTCTGCACTACCCACTGATCACTCAGCTCAATCACTGATCTGGGGTCAGAACATTGTGGTGTCAGAACATTGTGGGGTTAGAACATTGTGGGGTTAGAATATTGTGGGGTTAGAATATTGTGGGGTTAGTTTTAGGGCAGATGTTAGTGTGATGTAAGTTTGGTGAAGTCGCATGTATTCGTTAATCCTTACCTGTGTGTTAATGTGTATGTTACACTACTGTAACCGATCTTTCAGTTACCTCCCCGCCCACGCATGCACACCAAACACACAGTGTACAAGGCGAAGCAAGAGACTGTAGCCTGAAGACATAAATTACAGAGCGGAGTTTTTATATTTGGTTTTTGCACATGAAGTAAAAACAATGGACATGTTTAATGTGTCTGTAGCTGTATGTGGAAAAACACATGGCACATTGAAAACTTAAAGAGCAATGAAAATAAAGAGAATGGAATTTAAATGAAAATAAAAAGAATGAAAATAAATATAAAGGATAAGATTGTGGCACTGCTTCGGCTTTTCGGCATTCACATGCAAACAAACTAAATTCCATGTAAATATGATGTGAATATTAGTGTAAGCATATAATCTATAATTATCTATAATTTTATTATATGTTTGAAAAATATCTTCCATGTTTTCACAGAAATGGATCGTTCCACTTCAGGAAGTTGGGGGGGAGCACTGGTGTGATACAAGCTCTGTGAAGTTTTCCACTCCGTGCGATGAGAACGTGAATAAAAGTGAATTTTAGTTTTTGTCTTCGCAAATAAAACTTTGTGCTCAACCAGCTTTTGAGAAATGATCCGTAAAGTGTTTTAATGACATGACGTCACCCAGCACACGCTTCAACACCCCACTGACTCCAAACGAGTCTGATTCGTTTGTGTGTTTAACCCTAAACTGAATATTTAATTAATTTATTTTTCTTGCACAAACAGATGAGACATTGTATCATCAAAACATTTCACAGTGAATTTCTCTAAAACTTTCTGAGCACAAACAACCTGAACCCCTTTTATTCACCTTCTCATCATTCGGAGGGCCAAGTTCACATGGCTCGTCACACACTCTGCTGAGGGCTTCGCAACGCTTTACTCACTCATCACATAAGGTCATGATATGTAATATAACAGTTATTCCATGAAATCGAGTCGTACATGAGCTGATAGCTGCTATAATCCATGTATGATGAGATTGAGTGGAATAACTGTTTTATTTTGTCCACATTCACTGGATTTTGAGAAACGGAACATTTTTATTTTTTGCAAATTTGATCACTACAAACTTTATACAAAACATCCCATAAAATTATTTCTGCTGAGAACATAAACAAACCGGCGAAATGACAGGAGCATGTTATGAAAAATGTGATAATAATAATTCTTGAAAAATAAAAAAGATATGATCTTTCCATCACATAATTTTATTCCATATTTTGTTGCTTTTTTTTGTGGTTTTGTTTTCGAGTAGAGTTTTTATTTCGTCCTCAGTGGATTCAGCAACACGCTCCGCCATTTTGTTTTTCTCTACTCACGGTATATGAGCTGATATCCTAGTAGTAGAGTAGCCAATCAGAGCGCATGATTGCTCATATCCAGTGAATGTGGATTGAATGATTCCCTTTATAACATCTGTCTAAATAATTCTGAATTTGTGTCAGATCTGAGTCGGAAGCACCATACGGTAAATATTTTATTCATAATAAACCTAGTTTATTCCTCATAAACTATTTAAACCTAGCTTATTAATGTTATGATCACTTTTCAGCCAGTGTTCTTTCCATCATAAAGAAGGCATCATTCCAAAAATATTTTTTTTTTAAAGTACAGTGTAAAGATTTTGCATTACAACTAAAACAGTAAAACGTTTAACATAATTACAAAAACTTACAAAATATTTTCCACTGATTTTGGTTTGACAAACACAGCAATCGGGTGGAGCTGTGCTAGCTGGAGACGTTTGATAGCATTACCGGAGACGTCCAGGATGCAGTGTTTACCCTGAGTAGAAAAGGGGAGGAAAAAAAAAAGGAACAAAAGAGAGAAAAAAAATGTCTGTCAATTTCAAAATTGTGTTGTACTAATTGTATATACTATATTCCTGCTATTTGTTGTATACGTGGGAAAAGGGAGAAGAGCGTCACCTTTTCTGCGACCTCTCGCACCGATTGTACGCTTGTGCCATACAGATGATTGTTGTACTGGCCCGCCTCTATGAACTTGTGATCCTGGATGTCTTTCTCCATTTGCTCTCGAGACATGACAAAGTGATAATCTCTGCCATCGACCTCATAGTCTCGCTTTGATCTGGTTGTGTCTGCGTCAGGGAGGGAGATATGATGGGAGAAAGATTAATATCCACTTCAAGATTAAACAGCAAATCATTATTTATTGGAATGTCATAAGAGGAGTGAGAAGGATGCAGGGCACACGGTACTCACGAGGGACACAAGATCCAAACTTATGAGGAAACTCTGATATCAGGTCATCGTTGATGCGGTCCTTCATAGGGCCCAGAATAATCACGGGACGAGTATAATTCACTGCAAAGACAGAGACAATTTGTTTAGAGTCTTTCATGATCAAATAGGCTGGAGCAGTGACGGCTGGGTTAGATATTAGACGGAGGACTAAAATCTAATATCTAGCAGGAGCTCGACATTAAAACAATTTAAATTCTGCAATGCGATAAATCACATGATCTCATCGATAGGAGATAATAAATGACGTGGAACAAATTATTACACAAACAGACGTGATTTCAAACTTTTATGTTTCATGTCTGTCATGCTCTACAAGCTTTGTGCTGTGTTTCCACAAAATACCAAATATGGGAAAGAGAAAAGCTGTAACTCTTTTGTTCAAAAAGAAAAAAAAAACAACACTAAAATGATCGTTCTGGTTTTTTTTTTTTTTTTTGTGTAACTGCACAATGTATCCTTCGTTTGAAAGACGGGGTTGGGGGATGCGGCGGTGTCCGAAGTGTCTCCTTCAGACACTTACCTTCCTGCTGAAGCACAGTCTCGTATGATAGAACGTACTCTTCCTGTCCACCTGGTAGAACAGAGAAAAGAGACGGCTTTAGTAAATATCTAACACTTACATATGGCTGAATAGCATTTCTCTTCAATGTAGACGCGTTTCAATGCTGAACTAGTTCTCTCTGGCCATTTTCAACATGGCTCCAGTGAAATTCAAATAATTTATACAACATTCAACTTACAAAACCTATTATATAAAGCTTTTCATTCAATTATCATGTGACAAAGTGCAGACAAAAGTTCAGCAAGGGTTTGTACTCTAAATCTGCTCACGCACCTTGGTCAAGTGATTAGGTAATAATTCAGAGAAGAAGTATGAACACCGGTCATAAAGTCTAAACAACCTGGATAACTCAGCCAAGTCACCGGTACTAGAGGTAATATCCGGTTTATCAAATTTAATGGCTGTGATTTTCAAAACAAGTCCATCATCTTAAAGTGCTGATAAACACAGTATCCTCGTGATGACACATTCAATCCTTTATACTAATTTAGGCTCAAAAATCTGTATGGGATTATAGTAGCACTTTTGTATAATGAAGACAGAATATAAAACCATGGTACGTACACACACACACACACCTCGCAAAGACAGACAGACAAAAGAGGACAGGAAATCAAAACGGAAACACTTACGGTAGCTACTTTCACTATCACTGGCATTTGAGGTAACATGCTCTGAAATCAAAAAAGGGTAACATAAGCAGCACTACACAGCCACACCAGAAAACACAAGGCAGGAGATAAAACACACGTTCTCAATTCCAGTCATGAAGGCGAGGTTCCTCCGATCTAACGGGCCGAATCTGCATCATTATTAAACAGTTTTTAGTTAGATGTAGTTTAGTTCGAGGTCAGCAAACAAAACGCCTTCAGGATTAGAACTGGGATAAAACACAGAACTCATTTTAGTGACCAGCAGATGGCAGTGTTCGGGATCTGAGAGAACCATGAAACTGCTAACCATCTCACAAGTTCTAATTTAATTCCATTTTCCGCTACTGAAAGTTCACACCCCTTAAATAGACGTGTGAGATTTTTTTGAAAGGGGAGAAAATTCTAGAAATGCACCACTGTTTAAACCACCCCCCCCACGTATTTTAACTTGTTCTTTCTGTTACACTTTTGAGAACACAGCACTGATATGGTCTCCAGGGGTCTTAACACTGCCACGGTTCACTGTGCATTGAGACACAACTCCACTATAGACAGATGTTTCGGTAAGGCTGTACACACACACACACCTTTTAATACAACATGGACAGTGTGTATGACTGATTAAACTACCATAACCATTTAAAGGTACAGTCAGAGATTTTGATTAAAGTCACCCAAAACCAGTGCTACCGTTCAGTACCTCAAAAGTCATGCACCCAAAACACCAAAAGTGAGCTGCCGAGGATAAAACACTGGAATACTAGTGCACAGGGGGAGCTTTCGTAATCAACAGGCAATATGATTGACAGGCAAGTAGAGGCAACGTCTTATCCTGATGTGAAGAGAAATTTCACACAAAGGGCTTTGTGCCAGTGCAAGCATGATGTTACTATTTTGGTTGTATGAAAGCCAACTTCTCTCATTTATGTACTGTAGCTATTAATGGACGAGCATGAAAGGGGTGTGACATTCAAATTATGACAACACAGTGCAATTTTCAAACTCATTTTGTTGCAAAAATGTGAGCCCCTTGTCAGCGCAGATGTAGGGATACGACAGCATTTTCCTGACTTCCTCCGACGCCTTGTCCCATTGTAAGTCTTGTTTTGTATCCAAGTCTCTGTGCTTAGTACACTACCACCGAAATGTCAACATAACATTTCGGAAACCAAAAACAAACTACAGCTGCTATAAGTTCGGTCAGTCAGCTGGTCATAGCTACTGCTAAAATCTGATAGGATTAAGTAAAAATAGATCATTACCAAAAAAAAAATAAATAAATCACAACTTAAAGGTAGAATGCCTTTCAGATTGTTCAAGTGTAGGTCATAAAAAGAATTTTCCCCAACACCCAATTATTTTTGTTTAGTGGAAAGAAAGCTACAGAATTCAAATCACATACTTCCAATTTTATTAGTTTTTTTTTTTTTTTTAATAGAACAATGAATAAATTTAGGGCCATGTGGCCCTACTTTCTCTGCT
>JAOANJ010000021.1:686802-699740 GCA_026413345.1 Ariopsis seemanni
CACACACACACACCCTGTTGACCAGCTGCTCAAAGCCTGGATTAATTTGACTCTGACATGTGTCACACTGTGTGTGTGTGAGAGAGAGAGGGGGTGTGGCAATACTTCATTTCCAGGTCAAGTTTAACATCACAGATCACCATGTCTGTCTGTCTGATCTTCTGCTTCTTCTTTCAGCTGTTCCCGTTAGGGGTTGCTACAGCGGACCTGTTCCGCATATTTGATTTGGCATCAGTTTTACCCCAGATGCCTTATCTGTTTCTTCCTATCTTTCTGTCTGTCTCTCGCTCTTTACCTGTCTGTCTCTCTCTGTTTCTCCTGTATACTAAACCACAGTGGTCATGTCTTGTTTGTGTTATTAGGTCACTTGTCTGCAGGATTTCTTTGGAGATGATGATGTGTTTATTGCTTGTGGACCGGAGAAGTTCCGTTATGCACAGGATGACTTCTCCCTGGATGAGAACGGTAACTCTCTCTCTCTCTATATCACTCTCTCTCACACACGCGCACACACAGTTTTATGTTCAACACAGTTGTCAGTTGAAATTAATTATCATCATTCTGACATGATGTGCTTCTGCTGTCATAAATGTTATAAATTTCAAAATGGCGGACCACTATTTTCAATTTAAACCCACAGACACCACGTCCACAGACATTGTGCCCCTATAAACCATGCCCATAGCCACCACGCCCACAGAAACCACATCCAAAGACACGCCCACCATCAGCAAGCACACACGTGAAGTAACAGTGTGTGGAGGTTAAAATGTGTGGAAACATTCTCAGGGCTGTAAAATCTGCCCCTGCTGGACAGAGGTGGCACTGCAGCAGGATGATATTGTTCTTTTAGTTGCTAAAAATAATATTTTCTGTAAAATGTAAACATCATTTAAAATCCTGTTTCAGTGTGTGTTCTAATTATTTGTTGCATAATAATAATGATAATAATAATAATAATGCTCGTGTGAACACAGGTTACAGTTAAAGCTAAGTACTGTCTAAAATGTTTGTGTGTGTGTAGAGTGTCGGGTGATGAAGACTCCTAAAGGTCAGAAAGGTTCGGCTAAAAGTCCCGGTCCTGTTCGCCGCAGCAAATCTCCTGCTGAGTCCAGTGAGCTTGCACACACACTGCACACACACTGCACACATTTCACACTTCCCACTCGACATTATCTCCACACTGTACACACACTCTGCAGTATCTCTCATTTGATTTGTGTAAATGTAAATATAATTTAATCCTTTAAACACGAGTTTTGTTGCTTTTGAATTCCTCATCTCAAAAAGAAAAAATGTAAGTCAAAATAAATGAAATAATAAGTTTTGGTCCTGGCGACTTGTCCAGGGTGTACCCCGCCTTTCACCCGTAGTCAGCTGGGATAGGCTTCAGCTCGCCCGCAACCCTGTAGAACAGGATAAGGTGGCTACAGATGATGAGATGATAAGTTTTGGTGGTAATTTCTGAAAATGTAATTAATTGTCACTCTGTTTTCTCACTGAATGTGTGTGAGAAGTGCAGGGTGAGAAGATTATGATCCAAACAGGAGAGTGAGCAGAAACAGGACCGATCGAGGCCCTTCATTAAACACAAGAAGAGTTTAGAGTTGAGGAACATGGGCACTGGGTCGTGCACCTAAAAGCCACAGCAGTGGAGATATATAACTGCACACACTCGTTATTTATTTGCGGGGCTTTAACTCACAGCGCTCTTTTGGCTTGGCCATGGATTTGGATGAAGTTCTGAGAGCGTTCTGTCTTTTCTCTGCTTTATTTATGTTAAAAAAAACCTGAATTGGCAGCATTCATTATCCACAATGCACTGTGGCCTGCGCCAGACACATCACACAGCTTTCACATGTAAACACAGTGACCGTGACTTAGCAGCCTGCGACCACACACACACACACACACACACAGAAGAAAGTGGAACACTCTTCTCTTTATTTACTTTCTGCATGGACTCAGACTTTAAGAGCTGAAAGAATGTTTACGGGTCGTCTCAGGACTCTGTGATAAACATTCATCACGTGTGGAGGAATACACAGAAAAATAAAATTATAAAAATATAAAAACTAAAAACAAACCAGCAAGGTCATTAAATACTCAATTTTGGTGTCCCTGGATAAACATCTTTCTTTTTGTCTCTAATTCTCTCTCTTTCTTTCTGTAGCTAATGGTACTGGCTCTAGCAGTCAATTGTCCACTCCAATCTCAAAACAGTCACCAATTTCCACCCCAACCAGCCCCGGAAACACCCGCAAACAAAAGGTATATCACCATCATCTGTTACATTCTCTCTCTCTTTCTCTCTCTCTCTGTGTCTCTGTGTGTGTGTCTCTCTCTCTCTCTCTCTCCCTTGCTTTTTTCCTTGTGTTTATTTATTTACACTGAATGCATTTGGGACGGAGCCGACATCAGTCTCGTTCTTTTTTTTTTTCTCACGTTTCAGGATCTGTATCTGCCGCTCTCCCTGGAAGACGACAACGAATCACTGGGAGAATCCATGTAAACTCCGCCCACCCGTCAATTAACTCGTGCTGCAGATCACAGAGGGATCTGTGGTGTTGTTTGTCGCCCCCTGGTGGTGTGGAGGAGCAGTGTTTCTTTATCGCTGCAGCACCGTCCAGTTTTCAAACAGTTTTCTTTTGTTTCTGTGCTTTAATTTTTTTTTTTGCTGCTTGTGAATTCGTCACGTCCATTTACAGCACCTTTCTTCTAATTTTTTTGTAATAATATTTTTAAAGTAATGTTCTGTATATGCAGGGCGTATACACGGCGATCACGAACGAGTTGAACACCTGGGTTTCTACGCAATTTGAATCCTTTTTGTGCATTTTTGAAGTGAATTTTCTTTTTTAAAAAAATAGAAGAAAAATCCCTGATATCAAATGTACAGTTTGTAGTTATGAGTGCATTTCATATCAGCATGTAGATTTTTTTTTTTTGCTTAACTGTTTGATTTGTCACTTTAACATTAAAAAACCAACAACATTCTTTCAGAGCTTGGTTCTGCGAATTCCAAGCAGCAAATGAAGTTCTATCAGTCTGACTTGTACAAAAATACTTTTTATTAATCTTTTTTGTAACTCTTGCTCTGTTTAATAACTCGTTGTGCTTTTAAAACAAATCGAAGGCAGTTTTTGTTTCAGTCCTGACGAGGCATGTGCTGAATTAACAGCATTTTCAGATTGCGATAACAGGGTTACGATTTTATCACAGTACTGTAGCTACATGTAGCTTTTTATTCCTACGCTGTCGTACAAGTGACGTTTGTTTGCTCAGAATGGCTCTTTAGCTTCTTTCTAAACGTTTAGTGACTGTAACGCTGAGTGAGACGACTAACATGAGCTAACTGGATGCTAATGAGAGTTTTTTTTAACAGATTTAAAAAACGAAGCTCACAATTTTGACTGTTAATTAAAACATGCTCATGTTTGGAACTGTCTTTTTGATCACAATATTGTTAAATATCACAATATATTGTATATAATCGATCATCAGCACATGCCGAGTCCTGACGCACGTCACGCTGATTCAGCATTTCAGCGACATGTTTATGAAATCTGAGCTCACAGGAAAAAGGGAAAATAGTAAATGTTTTGATGTTTAAGTAAACAAACCGATAAAAAAGAAAGCAAAAAGGAGAAAAATAGAAAAATAAATACATAAATAAAATAATATAAAACTTTCCAACCAAAGCCATAAGATTTGGGCTCTTTAGACAATAATAAGCACATTCATTAAAGCGAAATATGAAAACAAAATTTCACCTTCTTTACATCTGTGATGTTTTTTTCTCGAATGAGGGATTTGTGGTGATGAACTGAAAGCATGCTGGAGAGGATTTTTGAGAAGAAAGCCAAAGTGATTTGAAGGTTTGAAGGATGGAAGGATTTTTTTTACATTCTGGTGGCGGTGTACATATCAGCATGAGTGTCACTCTAGGATTAGAAACTTGCGTAAATCTGGAAAAAAAACAACAAAAAAATTTCTACTTTCTCTAACTCAAAACTTTTGGGATAAATATGTTTTTTTGTTATAATGCATGGTGGTGTGTTCTCTCTTACGGAGATAAAAAAAATGGGAATGTCAATGCTTCTTTGCTGATGTTAATAATCATGTTGTCTAAAATAAATCGTCTAAAATTCATTTTACACTTCGATTCGATTTGATTCGGGAGTCTGACACTAATCTGATCTGATCGTTTCGTTCTGAAAACTGTCCATATAAAAAATAAAAACTTTGACGCTCATCATCGTTATTACTGCTGTTAATGATTAATTATTAATTATTATAATCCTTCGTGTTTTTCTCTGACTTTAGGATCTGACGTGGCCGTGTGAAACTGAGGTCTGAATTTTGTGATGATAAATCGCTCAGAGTTAACGGACGGTCTTTTTATAACAGATTGATTTCATGCTTCGTACACACACACACACACACACACACACACAATACAAAAAAATCCTCTGCTTCTTGTATAAAGGTATGATGTCATAACCACTTCCTGTTTCAATATCAACTCAATAAAACGGTATAAATGTGCAAAAACCCTTCTCTCGCAGTGTAATGAAACACGCCCGCAGTTTGTTATTATGGTTATTAGGTGTGTGCCGATACACCGTCTGTGTATCGCGATCATTTTATAAACTTCATTTCATCAGTGTTTTAATTGTGTGACGTCGTACGACATCCGCGTGTTCAGCAGAATTCTAACTTTCACACTGGTTCAAATGTAGGGCCCTTAATAGGCAGCTGTCCTTACGTTACCTTCATCAAAGGGACTTGAACACTGAACAGAAGTATCGTCAGTATCCTGAGTATCGTTAGTATCGTGATGTGGAAGCGATTAATCGACACACACCTAATTATTCTCATTAACATGAGCGTGTGAACCTGTCTCACCTCCTGTGGTGCCTTTCCTCAATTCTGCTGTTTTTATCAATTAATCAAAGTCTGTAAATCTGTCTTACTCTCAATCTGTCGAACTCTATAGCTGTCTCACATTATCTCTGTCTCTCTCTCTCAATCTGTCTCACTCTGTCACTATCTCTCTTTCTGTTTTTTCCTCTTAGGCTGTCTCTCTCTCTATATATGTCTCACTCTCTATCTGTCTCACTTCCTATCCTCTATGTCTCTCTCTCTCTCTCTCTCTCTCTTACTCTCTCTTTCTGTCTTGCTCTCTAAAGTTGGTTTTGTAGTATTTTAGGTGAACTTTTCACACTGCAGATTTTTTCTCCTTGTACACTCTCTCTCTCTCTCTCTCTCTCTCTCTCTGCTCTCTTTGGTTTGGGGTGAATTTTGAACTTCCTCAATGATGATGATGATGATGATGATGATGTATTTCCTGCTGTGTCATCGTGACTTGTTTCGGTGATGTCATTCTGTGTATCAACTTCAACTTTCAATAAAAAAATGAGATGTTATTCAAATCCCCATTTTCCATTCATTAATTCATCTTCATGGTGATTCTGCATGTTCTACGTGTTTGAGTGTTACTGTTTTCGTTGCCATGGTGAATACTGAATAAGCGTTACCTTGGTGACGGTGTCCATAGTGATGGTGAACTGCGAACAGAATTGTTTTGGGTTGCGGACTGTCTCATGGTGTAAATCGGGTGAGAACAGCGAATCACTTCAAATCAAATGTTTTTTATTACAGCGGATTTTAATGTGTCAAGTTCTGATAATTAACCTTGCTCGCTAAATTTAGCATTAGCATATTTCACTGAAATACACATTGCTGGGGCAAAAAAAAAAAAAAAATCATGCACTAATGTTTTGTTGCTCCCCCTTTAGCTTTGATTACAGCATTGTTTCAGCAACCTCATACACCGTCACGACATTTATTTCCATCCAGAGCTGCATTAATGTTTCTCTGAGATCTCGTCTCGACGACAGGAGAGTGGAATCTCTAAACAAAATCATCTCCAGCATCCCACAGACTCTCAGTGGGGGTTAAGGTCGGGACTCTGTGGGGGTTAATTCATGTGTAAATGATTCCTCGTGCTCCCTGAACCACTCTTTCACTCTCTGAGCCCTAATTTTATTCCATCAGGGAATTAAACCCCACTGATGGGACCCCGCTCATTCAGTACATTCAGGTCGTCAGCTGACTTCATTTTATTGCTCCATGACGTTGCTGAGTCTCGACCTGACCAACTGAACCAACCCCAGATCATCACGCTGCCTCCAGAGGCTTGGACAGTGGACACTGTGCATGATGGGGCGGAGCTTCATGAGCTTCCCTTCTTACCCTGACACGCCCATCACTCAGGAACAGGGTCAGTCTGGACTCATCAGACCACACGGCCTTTCTCCTTCGCTCCAGACTCCAGTCTTTATGCTCCCGAGCAAACTGAAGCCTTTTCTCCTGATTAGTCTCACTAACGAGTGGGTTTCTTACAGACACACAGCTGTTTAGTTCCAATCCTGTGAGTTCTCATCCCACTGTGAGGGGAAATGATCTTCATTCCACTATTAAACACAGCCCTGAGTTCTACTGTCCATTTTTTTTAAATGATTTGACTTCACCAAGTGTGTCAGTGATCTCTGATCATACTCAGTCAGGAGTTTTTTCCACCCATGTTTCTTCCATGAAGTTGATGGACCATCTCTATCCTTCCAGGGTTTAATAATGTGTTGGTCAGTTCTAAACCCAATTCCAGTCATTTCAGCTCAAATCTCTTTAATAATTTTCTTTGTCTGATGCAGGACAATAATTAGACCTTCTGAAACACAGGAACATCTTTTCCACGAGCACATATCAGGATACATCTTCTGACATGGCTGTTACAGAAATGAAAAATGACTCACTGCATCAGTTAAAGTTAAAGAATTGTTGCAGCTGAAACACATTAATCACTGTAGTAATTATCCAATCAGAGGCTCTTATGCTTTTTGCTAATTTAAGTCCAAACAGTGACTTTTTTTTTAACCAGGAAGTGTATTTTGTCAATTTGCATATAAATGTTGTTTACGGAGGAGGATGTAAGGTTCTCTCCAGAGCTTCATCAATTATTCACCAGTTTGAAAATTATATTTTGCTGAAAATAAACCTTCGCTAGTTAAAGAAACTTTTCGAAGAAAATGTAGCTTTTTGGTCTGATGTTTGGCTTCGATTTATTTTTAAATATTCTCGTTGAATTGAGGACGATGAGAAGTTGTGTTCTGTAATATTTATGTATTTTTTTATACAATAATTTTTGCCTGTTCTTTTAAAGGGCACCAATCATCCTGGAGATATTTCATGCTCTGAACAGGAATCTAAGTATCTCTGGTTTTGTAATGTGTGTGTTTGTGGAAGGGATGGTGGTAATGATTTCATTTATAATTTACAAGCTGAAAAGATAAAAATCTGCTTTTTTATGGCAGCATTTTTTTTTACATTTTCTTTCTTCAGGTGTGTTGTTGGTGAATTACATCAAATTTACATCAGTCTTTGGTCTATAGAGCTATCTCTTCTAAGAAAGGGAGAAAAAAACAAGAATGTTGTATGTAGTGTTGAGTCGTTTTCTAAATCACACCATCCATAAAGTCCCAAGTTCATTTTGTGGCATCATTCTGTCTCAGCAGTGGCCGTGCGGCAGTAATGTGAGCAATCGCTCCTATTACGAGATGTAAAAGGAATGTTTGAGCTTGAAAGCCCCCAGAAAGCTCATTAGGGGAGTGTGTTCCAGGCCGCCGTGTGATGAATCTGCGTTCTCTCCTGTAATGTGACACTTTCTACGCCGCTGTGGCTCCAGGGCTCCGCACCGCAAATCACATTTTAGCAACATTATGAAGAGTAATAACAGGTCCGAGTGTTGCGGTCCGACATCTAATAACACGTGTGTCATTAACCTACACACACACACACACACACACACACACACACAAACATCAAATACAACCAAACACAATCACTTCCTGTTCAACAACCTGTGTAGCATGGCTAACAATGCAGATTAGCTATGACTCGCTGCGACATTCTTCTTATGTCTGGTTTTATTAGCAAAGGTGTTCATATGTTCCTGAAAACTCACTGCATGAACTTAAATTAGCGGCAGCATTTCAAACACTAGCTAGCTCGAAGTGACTATTGCTAAACAAAGCTAAGTGTGATGTTAGAACTTCATTCTGAATCTTGCTACAAAATTCAGATTTTTAAAAACATTCTCTTTTACTATAATTAAATATGAAAGTATCATTGAACACGTGGTCTTTGTTCGTTCAGCACAACTTGTCTGATGGACATTTGTTCGCAATTCTTTATATCGTGATACAAAATTAATCTGTAATTGATTGAATAAATGCACAAAGCAAAAACTAAACCATGACTTTCAGCAACCGGCATTAGCATAACCTGCTACCCTCATTATAGGAATATCCATGAATATGCAAACTTGGAGACTTCCCTCCGCTGTCCTCTTGCCATCTCTGGGGTCTGAGGATATTTTCTGGCACTCTAATGATTTTGGTATGCTCTGATTTTTGTTGTCAATTTCAACAAATCTAAGCAGTATTTTCAAAGTCAGATGACTTTTTTGTTTTCAGCACAAGTTCAGCTACAATAATATCTCTGTAGTCTGTATGGCATGATTGTACTTAAAAAAAAAGATAAATGATGATGTTGTAAAAAGCAGTTTTAGAACTGTGTTGGAATGTGTGAAAAAACATGACCTTATCCATTGTGTCAAACCATTTTGATCACTTGAGGTGATTCTGTTCAGTCTGAGGAATGGATCAAACACAAAAACTTAAATCTGCTCCACTGATTTGGACAATTAACTGGCCATCAAAAAATGTACTGTATGTCCTATTGTTTTGGGATAAAGGGTTGGCAGTGGGAGGGGAATTCAATGGTAAAAATTTCCATTCATTCTATGAGAAGAGTGAAAACCCCTCCCACTGCCGACTCTTAATCCCATCATTTTTCCTGTGTATGAACTACAGCGCACACATATCAACCGATCTGCTCATCAGAAATAGAAGAAATATTTACACTTACTCAAGCCAATCTTTGGCTGGATCGAGTCAAAGTTAAAAAAAAATAAATAAATAAATGAAAAAGAGGCACCGTTCATCATCAGTGTCACAGTTCTCAAGAATGAATTGAATTGCTGTCCTGAATCATGAATTGATTCACTGTCCTGAAATCGAATCAGTCTTGAATCATGAATTGAATCGCTGTCCTGAATCGCTATCATGAATTGAATTGCTGTCATGAATCATGAATTGAATCACTGTCCTGAAATTGAATCGCTGTCTTGAATCATGAATCGAATCGCTGTCCTGAATCGCTGTCATGAATCATGAATTGAATCGCTGTCCTGAAATTGAATCGCTGTCTTGAATCATGAATTGAATTGCTGTCCTGAATCGCTGTCATGAATCATGAATTGAATTGCTGTCCTGAAATTGAATCACTGTCTTGAATCATGAATTGAATTGCTGTCATGAATCATGAATTGAATCATGAATTGAATTGCTGTCCTGAAATTGAATCACTGTCTTGAATCATGAATTGAATTGCTGTCCTGAATCGCAGTCATGAATCATGAATTGAATCGCTGTCCTGAAATTGAATCACTGTCTTGAATCATGAATTGAATCGCTGTCATGAATCATGAATTGAATCGCTGTCCTGAAATTGAATCGCTGTCCTGAATTATGAATTGAATTGCTGTCCTGAAATTGAATCGCTGTCCTGAATCATGAACTGAATTGCTGCCCTGGAATTGAATCGCTGTCATGAATTGTGAAATGAATCATGAATTGAATCGCTGTCCTGAAATTGAATCAGTGTCCTGAAACTGAATCACTGTACTGAATCATGAATTGAATTGCTGTCCTGAATTCTGAAATGAATCATGAATTGAATCGCTGTCCTGAATCATCCGAGGCGCATGAAATCCGCGTGCCATGCCGCGACAAGTTTTACCTCCAAATGGCCTAAACTATGTCTGACAGATTTTATCCTGTTTACGGTGAGTGTTCCCACTGCGAAAGAGAAACCAATCGAAAGAGTGAAAGTGATTATCATGCCGTTACCATGGGAACAGTCTTTTATGAATGTGTAAATGGGTGCTCAGCGCTCCGACTCTGGTGTGACTCTGGTGTGAAAAATAAAAAGAGAGCGGTTTTGCCGGATCAGCGGAGAGCTGCATGTTTGCATAACTAAACAGTGTTTTTATTAAAAAAAGTGCTTCTAGTGATGGGTTAGTTGAGTCTGACAGCTGATGGGCTTCAAGTGTTTCATCTACGAAGGCTGTCAGGATGAATTTAGTGCCTTGATCTGAATGTCTGGATGCATTTCTTCATATGGTGTCATGCGTCTTCAACAATGTTTAAGTCTATTCCTTTATGCGTAGCCAAAAAAAAAAAAACAATCAGTGCAATCCAATTCTTCTTGCGGAGTTTGTTTACACACACAGCAACCTGACAGCGGAGTCGTCTGAGAGACGAGGTTCAGCCTGCTGAGAGTTGTTGTTGTTGTTGTTCTCACAAACTGAAATAATATATCAACAGGAAATCAACATTCTCTCGCAGCACTGAACTGTAAGACGGAGGATATAAAGTACAGCAGGGCAGTTTATATTCACGGTCCACTTTATTATAGCAGCAGTGCGATGTGCAATATCCTGCAGATCCACGTCATCGTCATGAGCTTCACTTAACGTGGACTTCTGTGCTGGAGCTCATCAACCTCAAGGTTGGATGTTTTGTGAACCTTCCTGAGATGCTTTTCTTCTCAGCACGTTTGTAATGAGTGGTTATACTCTACAGTGTCAGATCTGTTCTTTTCAGTTGACAGAGATGTCCACAAGCGCCGGTGACTCGATCCCAAAAAAGGAAAAAAAAAAAAAAAAACCCTTGCCTTTTAATGTTCAAGCAATTTATATCGTCTCCGCTGAACATAATTTGCTGCAAATCCAATTGTTTCACCACGAAATTGTCTTTGATTCGGATCTATCATGACCAGACCCGATGTCATATTTGTTGATCGATTCTCGTGCTCTGATTGGCTGAACCGGACCATGTGACCACGCCATAGCGTATGTAATTATGTTATAGATCCAGGCAGCGCACTACAGAGGGGAACTGAGAAACCCAAGCACACAAACATCTGGAGGGAAGTTGGCTAGAATGCAGAATAGTGGACCCAAAACATCCTGGTTTTTCCGGTCATGTGACACGCGACGTTTGGTGAGATCTCAGACAGGCTCCGTTGCTAAGGCCAAATTAGAAATGGGTGAAGTACATGAATATAGTGAGTTAGGGTTAGGAGTTAGGGTTGAACACTGGTCAGGGTTAAAAATCGTTTTTTCCGGTCATGTGACGCGAGATGTCTGAGGTCTCGTTCAAAATGGCGACTGGAAAAATGAGATCTTACTTGGGTCTATTCGGCAGTAGCTCTGGGAAATTTCATATATATTTTGCAAGGATTTTACAGGGAAGTGGTGAGTAATTTCTGAGCTGAGAATGCAACAGAAGGCACATAAATTTCAAAATTTTCTGAGGGGGCACGACCCCGGACCCTCCTAGCATTAGCACCTTTGTCACACCGCGGCAGTGAATTCCAGGGCCACCGACTACTTTTTTTTTTAGCCGGCTATTTGAGATTTTCTGGAGAACCCCGAGTTTCATATCTGATTTGTCCTCTAAATGAGGACGTTATACTGAAGGGATTGTTAGAGCAGGGGCTTGCTCCTCCGGCTCCGTACATCCATCTGGTACTGCAGCACCTCCAGGAATGTTCTATTTATTGGGACAGAATGGGGCAGAAAGGTTAGAGAAGCAGGGCTGGGACTGAAAGGGAGCATAAAGTCACTGGTTTGATTCCTTGGATCAGCAGGAATAAAATGTGTGGCTGAAGTGCCCTTGAGCAAGGCATCGAACCCCCAACCGCTCCCTGGGTGCTGTAGCACAGCTGCCTACTGCTCTGGGTGTGTGTGTGTGTGTGTGTGTGTGTGTGTGTGTGTTTTCACTCCATCTGATGGGTTCAGTGCAGAGAAAGATAATCCATAAGTGACAAATAAAGGCCCAAATTTCTTCCTCTTCTTTTTCTTCACCTTCTTTGCCTTCTTCACTGCCTTCTTTGGCTCCTCCTCCTTCTTCTTCTTTGCCTTCTTCCTCTTCTTCACCTTCCTCTTCACCCTCTTCTTCTCCTTCTTCGCTTCCTTCTTCTTCACCCTCTTCTTCACTGCCTTTCTTCTTCTTCTTTGTCTTGTTCTTCTTTGCTGCCTTCTTCTTCCTCTTCACCTTCTTCTTTCTTCTTTGCCTTCTTCACTGCCTTTTTTGGCTCCTCCTCCTACTTCTTCTCCTTCTTCTTATTTTCCTTCTTCTTCTTGTTCTTCTTTACCCTCTTCTTCCTTTTCCTCTTCTCCTTCACTGCCTTTCTTCTTCTTCACTTTCTTCTTTGCCTTCTTCACTGCCTTCTTTGGCTCCTTCTTCTTCTTCTTCTTCTTTGAGTTACTATATCCTTCCTGGCAGCTTGAACTGCTCAATCTGGCCATTTCCCCTCTGACCCTCTCAACAACAAGGCGTTTGTTTCCACCCACAGAACTGTCACTCGCTCACTCACCCACCCACCTACCCACTCACCCACCCACGCACCCATCCACCCACCCACTCACTCACTCACCCATCCACCCACAGAACTGTCACTTGCTCGAACTCACTCACTCACTCACTCATCCACTCACTCATCCACCCACTCACTCACTCACCCACCCACAGAACTGTCACTTGCTCGCCCACTCACACCCACTCACCCACCCATCCACTCACTCACTCACTCACTCACTCACCCATCCACTCACTCACCCACCCACCCATCCACTCACTCATCCACCCACTCACTCACTCACTCACTCACTCATCCACTCACTCATCCACCCACTCACTCACTCACTCACTCACTCACTCACCCACCCACAGAACTGTCACTCGCTC
>JAOANJ010000021.1:1183068-1199899 GCA_026413345.1 Ariopsis seemanni
GAATCTTCAAGCAAGCCCAGTTGCTCTCTTTTACCACCCACAGTTTACTATGACCTGGATGACTGAGAATCTTCACATACATGTATCATATTGTTATGTGCACACTTTCCTTCTTCACAGCAGCTTTTATTGTGAAACATATCTCAGCAATACCCACACACGTTTACATGCTGCTTTTGGGTGTGGTTACACAGGGTGTGTGTTATGCATTATTTCACACACACACATGATCCTGTCTCTGTTCTTCTGTAGGTTCTGTCTCAGATGACTCCTCAGATGGTGAGTGAGATGGACGCTTTGCTGGGCAACAAGCCGCACTCCAAGAAAGAGTCCCGTGCGTGAGGTTGTAACAAGACTACGAGAACATGATGATGAGAACCGAGCACGAACAGGACGAACGGACAGCTTTTGCTTCCTCCCCTTCCTGTGTACTCCACATTCCTGCATGGCTCCTGCAAACCACTGTGCTTCCAGAACAATCTGAACCAAACCCACTCCTGATCTTTTATAATGTTACAGACACATCACTACACCACGAAAAAAAGGAGAAATTTTACTCTCGACAAGAAAAAAACAAACAAACAGACGAATATTTGAATAAGAGAGAACATCATGTCTTCCAGGTGAAACACTTTGGGGATGGGGCGGAGCTGACGAGAAAAAAAAAACAGGATACCATGCAGCAGGCTTTAGGGGTGTGTGTGTGTGTGTGTGTGTGGCTGCTGTTCACTGCCGATGACACAAATTAACCCCAAGCAGCAAAACACAACGTATGTGTGTGAGAGAGAGAACCCACTTTTCCACCAACACAGGACATTTATATGAACCGTTCCCACTTTTCCACCATTTTAAAGAGCTCAATAATCAGATGTGGGCATGTCCTAATGACAACATAAAACATAACAACCATGTCAGATTGTAAATTGTTGGATTTTTTTTACCATTACCTTTTTTTTTTAAACCTCAAATCCTTTATACACAGTGATGATCGTTTGTCACGTATCTGGCTAACTTTAGTTTGCATTCTTATTTGTGTTAGTGAGTAAACTAATGTTACTTTGGTTCCAACTGACGATGTCTAAGGGTGGTGAAGTGTGTCCAAAGCGTGACACCTTCCAAGGTTCCATTTCCGATGAACTAGCAAGTCGGTAGTGCTAAAGAATGTTTACTTTCAGGTGAACTGTTCACACAAAGGCTGCTAACATGTCTAGCATTAGCACTTTCATTCCAGAATTCCAGATTCGACTCATTAAGATTGTACTTGATCTTGTGTCTCGACAAAAAAAACCCTTATGATTCATTTGTGCCTGTGAATCGATTCACTTGTTTCCCTTTAAAGAGTTGTTTAAAAATGTATTGTGATTCGTTGAATTCCAACAGATTTGTGGTGCTAGAACAGAACGGGAAATTGTCGATTGAAAATCACAGGATGGTTCTACATTAGGGTTCAGTGCTGTGTCGGTGGAAAAGCACTGTGTGTGTGTGTGTGTGTGTGTGTGTGTGTTGACTCGGCATCATAGCCTGCAATAGGAGTCACACAGAACTGACTCAGTCTCATCTACTCTCCGTAATCATTTTCCCGCCCTTATTCACTTCCCCGGATTGGTGGATGGACAAGGGCTGGTATGTGAAATGGACCAAACGTACGACGAAGTGAACTTATTTTCATGAGTCTTCCTCCATCGTATCACCGTGGTCGACAAACTGTGCGCATGGCCCTTTAAGACAATCCCCACTCTGTGTGTGTGTGTGTGTGTGTGTGTGTGTGTGAGTGAGACTGACTCCTATGATTATTTTTTAAAAATCTCTGAACTGCATCACCTCCATAAAGCAAAATGTGTCAGAGGTCAAAGGTCAGCAGGACCAGAGGAATTGGTGCAGGTGTCAGCAACGATGGTGACATGCAAAGAACTTCCATTATGTGTGTGTGCGCGTGTGTGTGGACACCGTTCAGTATGAAGACATTAGATGCTATAATGCGTGTCTTTTGCTCATTGTTCTGAAAAAAAGTCAAAACCAGATGGTCGTGTGTTTCCATCAGCCGTTACAGCAGCTAGCTATATCGTTCGCTTGCTATTTAGCGCTACACATTTAGCTACTTTACTGACACACAGGCTAGTTACAGTATATCTAGTACTTATTTTATAGCATTGTTAACTATTAGCTAGCCATTTGTTTTATTAAATAACTCCTTTCTTGCAACTTTTATGCAATATTTTAATAGCAATTCTAAGGCATGCTGGCTAGTTTTAGCTCCCAATTTATTTAATAATTGATATTCTTTTTCAAATCATCTGAATCTGGTACACAACACATGACCATGTGGTCGGTTTCATCAACAGCTCGACCTGTGTGGAATGTTGTGCTATTCTCGACTTATCCCAAACATTAGTTAGCATTCTTGCGAGGCTAGAATATTGGCCATTTTGACTTCACATCTTCGTAAGTGCTAACATGCACAGACTTTGTTCTAACAAACAAACAAGTGTTTCAACCATACTGTGCTATCACACAGTTATCACTCAGTATTACACAGTTATCACTCAGTAGCTAAAGCGACGTTTATATTACGAATAATGCAACACAAGCATATGGTGATTCAGTTTGCAAATGAAATAAATCATAAAGTTTCCTGTGTTTACTGTGACACAAAGCGAGAGGCCAGATGTGTTTAGCATTCTTGCGTCTTGTGTCAAGGTGTAGCTAAGTGTTTTGCACTCATTAGCCAATTCGCTAATACTGCAAAGTTACAGCATTCTGTTTGAGCTGCGACCCTTCTGTATAACACACCGGCTTCTTTTTTATTTTTAGAGTGAATTTTAGTAACAGCTAGTGTTTGGGATACAACACATATTCGCTCCATCATCGTTTATTTGGAAAACTTGCTTTCATCCATATGCTAATTTTCACACCCCTGATTAGCATATAAATTAGCATGGGGATGGATGGGAAATATTACAGTTGGAGCAGTGAGGTTTATTTACACTGCAAAAAATTGAAAACTGAATTTGAGGAGGAAATTACTTAATACTAGTGAAATGATCTTGCTGCGTGGACAGATATTTTTACTTGATGACATCTTAGAATAAGTTGGTTGCAATCCAGAACTAGGTTTAATAATCTCAGAATTGGTGTCTTGTATTCTAATAGGAAATACTAGATCGTTCCAACTATTTTCAAGATATTTTCACTTGCTAAGATGTCATTTTTTGCAGTGTATGGCTGTTATGATGTGGATTAGCTTTCAGGACACGTACTGGACCATGTCTGTTTTTTAACCGTGTGTGTGTGTGTGTGTGTGAGAGAGATCAAGCTTTATTTGATGACACTGGAGGATCTGTTTTGCCAGTGAGAACTTGGAAATGTAATCAGGAAGTTGGTTTTCGCACCCAGATGGCAGCTTCTGACTCGCTGTCACTCACTTTGATGGGTTGTGATGGAATTTCATTTGCTGAGTCACTCCACTCAACGTTCCCTCATGGACCACTGTGATTTGGGACACAGCTGCAGGACATCTGCCCGGCAACAGCAGACGCAAGGCAGCGTCTGGTGTTTTGGTGGTCTGGTGCTCATCTCCTCTGCACTCCGTTTCCATTCTAAGCTGTTAGATTTTTAAAATCAAAGGATATGATTCATTCAATTCACCAATCAGACTGACGATCCAGAAATATTGTTCAAGCTAAAACATGGACCACCTTCAGTTCCTCATGTTCACGGTTTCAGAGTTATCAAAGAATAATCTTGGTTTGGTGTGGAGATGACGAAAATTGAATCGATTGATCCATTCTTGAATTGACTCGACTCACTTGTGAATCGTGTGCATTCTCTGCTCACAAGTTGTACCATGCACATCCGAGATTCAAGATGGCAGTCTTATGGTGCATATCTGAGTTCAATTTAATTCACTGCAAGTTTATAAAAGCAATCAAGTCAGGACAAAGTGCTAAGTCAAGATGAACGAATCAATGAATCAAACAATCAATGAATGAATCAAAATCTGGCTTCAGATGAAGAAGCTGATTTTAATCCTGTATTTCAGGGCAGTGATACGAATCCCTTTACTGCTGAAGAGAATCCAGGGCTCAAGTGGCCACTGTACTATACGGACACGTTCATGATTATGTCATTAACGTCAACCGTGTTAAAAAAATGTAAATATTGTACTTGAGCTGGACCTGAGAGAAGATGGTTCCCAGCAGCCGGACTCATATTTAAATGCGAATGCTTTGAATTATTTCTTTATTTTTTCATGTGACATATTATAGTTAGCAAGATCTTAGTTATAAGAAGATGAAGATCTGACCTGAGCAGTGTATATACACGTTTAGAGCACAGAAAATCCTCCGTAATTCTGCCTGTGTCTGTTCTATTTTAATGTCTTGCACCAAGAAAACAAAAAAAGAAATGATTCACTCAGACCCTGTATCGAATGTATTCATGCTTGCCTTTAAAATGTCTGAAGAAACTCACTGTAATGTTTTTAGGCTCTTTAATCAATATCAGGTGTGTCATGTGATTGTGCACCTCAATATAACTACACACATTTCACACCTTCAGAATTATTGGCACCCTTCACGAAAAAGAGCAACAATTAATAGCACATGCAGTGAGCGATGTTTTCAGCTTATAGATATTTTAAAATTTTTAAATATTTTTAAAATATGAAATTTTCCGAAGAAGTGTTCTAAGACGTATTGGCACCATTACAATTAATATTTTGTGATGCTCCATGTCTTCTGGAGAGATTAACTCATGCAGCACATGCTGATGGTGTTCAAGGCCAAAAGTTAGATTATAAGTTTTAATCATTAGTCCAATCCGCAGTGATTTTTTTAACTGAACAAAATCATTTTTATACCCTAAACTTGCAGTAAACAGCCATCTGTCTATTTTGAAATGAAAGCTCTTTTTCTCTTTCTTCCAGTATGATCTGATTTAATTTCACCATGTCTTTGAATGCATAATTTGAATCACCGTATCATTTTTGTATCATGTTATTTGATAATTAAGGGATACGGTAAGGGTGCCAATACTTCTGGAGTTGTGTTGCATCTTACATTAGTTAACAGAGTTTAAGGTTTCATCAAAATGCAAAGCAGCACTTTATTCTGAGCACTACATCCAGCTGAAGAAGTGAAGACACGTGCTATTGGTGATGTCACATGATCACGTTTGTGATAGGATGATACAAATGAACCTGAGCTCCGCCCCTTGGCCAGCAATGTTTGTCTGAGTCCTTCAGATTGGAAGAAAAGCATTTCATTGTGATTAATTACATTTGTATAACATAATTTATTCATATATTTGTATCACAGTTACAGTGTTATATTCACACACACACATCATTCTCAGACCTACTGTGTGTGTGTGTGTGTGTGTGTGGATAGTTAATGAACAATTCATCCATCTGAGAGATGAAAGCCACCCCTGGCATCATGGGTAAATATAGGTGCAGTGCTGTGGGATTTGTAGAACATGAGCCCAAATGACCTCATGATGTTGATGAATTGGATGATAATCACACACACACACACACACAGATGTTCAAACTGTTTTTCTTCTACACACACATAAATGTTTGGATAAATATTCAAATACACCGATACAGCTCAGAAGAGCTACAAAAAAGTCCAAAAGTGTCCGTAGGTCCTTTATTTCTTTTTTCTTTTTAATAAATAAATAAATTTAAATTTGCACTGATTCACAAAAGATATCAGCCTTCACAGATCATTTTCCATCATAGATCTACATTTACATTTTATTCTTCATTTCCATAAATCATTGACAAATGCATATTTTCTTCCTTACCCGGTTTCCTCCTCTATGCAGGTAGATTTTCAAATTGTGTTGTTGTAATAACACAGAGTTTAATTTATCTGCATCAAGATTTTAGAGTTTCTGATTTACAATCAAATATTTGTATTGAAATGTGCATCCATATTCTTCATGAATAAGATGTTAATGTTTTATTTTATACATTTCTACAGCAAGTGATTTTTATTTGCTAGATAACAACATTTCAGGATTAGAGCTGGTACACACACACACACACACATTAGTGCTCTCATTTGTGTATGCACTCAGTCGTGTGTGTGTGTGTGTGTGTGTGAGAGAGAGAGAAAGAAAATAGTGGAATAGTGGAGCTTTTGGGTGTTGGCAGTTGACGCACTGCATGAATTAAACAATGCAGACTGACTGCAGGAATTATCATCACATCAGCATTCACATTACTGCAGCCTGCACAACCACAGCTCTCTCTCTCTCCCTCTCTCTCTCTCTCACACACACACACACACACACTAATCACTGTATGCTGCATTCCAGGCTTATATTGTGTCTCATTAATTAGAAATAATTAAATTTGGACAGTGGTGACTCAGTGATTAAGGTCATGGGCTACTGATAGACGGTTGTGAGATTAAAACCCATCATACCACCAAGCTGCCCTTGTTGAGTCCTCATATACACTTTGTCACCAATCATAACTGAAACATCCATCCATTATCTATTCCATTTATCTGTCGGGGTCATGGGGGAATCTGGAGCCAATCCCAGCCGAAAAAGGCAGGGTTCACCCTGGACAGGTCACTAACACAGAGATAAACAATCATCACACTCACATTCACACCTACAGGGGATTTGGAGCAGCCAGTTGTCCTAATCCACATGTCTGGATTGTGGGAGGAAACCGGAGCACCCAGAGGAAACCCACACAGGCACAAGGAGAACATGCAACCTCCACACTGGAAGACCCCAGCGCAGTCCACTCGCACCTGTTGGTTTTATCCTGGTCATCCCATTGTAAAAGGCCTGGCCACACCCCTTAATCAAGGTCCTTCATCTGCTTAATTGCATCCTGTCTCAGTTATAGGCCACTTTGCATAAAAGCATCAGCTAAATGACTCAATGTAAATAACTATGTGACATAAATATATATTTAATTAACTAATATTTATTCAATTTAAGATCACGTACGGTCAGGTTTTTGTACAGAACATAAAGGACATACGCAAGGACATGATGTTTATTTGAGGTACAGAATGACGCAATCCTGACGTGAAACCTTAAATATTACGTGTGCATGTCCCTTTAAGAGCGAGCCCTCGCAAACGGAGCCTCAAGTCACGTGACTGAATCCCTGCCGTTTCATTGGGTCAACAGTTTCCATGTTCGTGACTAAAATCGTTCCGTTTCATCTCCATTTCCAATTTTGCTCTAGATACTAAACACTTTTCATAATTATTAAATATAGTATTAATAATATTAGCATTGCAAACTGCTCGGAATTCTAATTCATATAATAGTACAGTATGTTTTTTTAAATAGCTAAACGGCTTGCTAGTTATATTGGCAGTTTGTGGTCACGTGATCAAAATCATTTAATCGCATTGGCTGGTAGACGGTTACGTGCTCCGCCTCAGCGACTAAAACATTCATTTCAAAAATAAAACACTATTCTACTAAACACTGATATAATAATCATCATCATATTTACTACGTCCTGTTTTGATGTATCATCGAGTGCGGAGATGTGGGGTTTTTGTTGTAGCTGTTAGCTTAAATTTTTTTCTTCACGTTTACGTGCGCGCACCCTGTTCACGTGACCAAAATTTCTGCTTATGATTGGTTCAGGGTGTTTACGTGCGCGCTCACCAGTGTGTCACCTTGCTGTTCACGGCCGGTGGTGGCGGATCTGAGTGTGTGAGACCCCCAGAAAAATAAAACATCGCAGCCATGGCAGCCGCGGCGCCTCCAGCAAAACCCAAAAGCTCCCCAAAGTCCATCAAGTTCCTGTTCGGCGGCTTGGCTGGGTATGTAAAGGACAAGTTGTTGTTAAATCTTGTTAACGTTGAAGGTAATGCTGGAGGAGATGGGAGGGGGTCGTGTGTGTGTGTATAATTTGCTTGCTTGCTTATTATCTTCTGTTATGTGCATCAGAATTGTCAGATCTCTGAGTGTCTATTTAAAATTGACCTGATCCCTGGAAATTGCTATATAATATAATTTGGCAACCATCATTTGCACTCACAAACATCTACACAAGTCATTCCAGATTAAATAAACAAAAGTGCAGTCACACTTAAATGCTTATTGTTTGTTTGTTTGCTTGTTTTTTAAACCCTGGAACTGCTGAAGGTCTTTTACCTTATACACCAGTGTGGAGGCCAGACCTCTATCACAAATTAAGCATGTGCTTCAGACTGAGCTGATCCTCAGCCTTAAAGGTCACAGATGCAGCAGTCGTGCTGTCAGAGTCCAAAAACACTTCCTGGTCGAACCTGTGCACGAGATGTGATTCAGGAGAACCGTCACCAAGTCGAGGGTTTCTACATCAGAGTCTTGCTGTAATGCAGTTTAGTGTTTATGCTGCTCTAACACACGCACACACTTTTCACCGATTCTCCAGGACCAAGGTTCGGAACATCAAATCTCAAGCATGTGTGAAATGTGTCCAGAATAGCTCTTGTATCCTGTACACCTCGAGTCATCAATCCTCATGTTGTTCAGGATATCATTCTAACGATATTTTTGTTCAGCCTTGTACTGTTTATTTACAGTCAGTTCCTGTGATTTGGGTCCAAACTGAGATGAGGCTGTTTGTGAGATCTTGCACAGCGTTCATTCACATCTGCGTGTTTACACTATTTGTCTTTGCTCAGCCTTCAAACTTGAAAGATTAAAGTTAGTGTCTGTTTTTTTTTTCCCTTCAAGTCTGCTTTGAAAATTTGAAGTGGAAAAAACAGCCCTGCTCTTTGTGGCATCGTGGACTGTTTTTCTTCCTGATTTACAGACACTGAACCCCCAACATCAAAACAGTATCAGGTTTTATAGTGTAATAGAGGCTGTATTTGTTTTGAAATGACTCTAACTTGAGATAAGCTGTACTGAAATTGCTGATTGCACCTTTTAAGTGCCTGTCTCATTTTAAATTTTAACCCTTTACTCTGAGATGGAGATTCTCTTATTTGTTTGTCTCTCAGGATGGGAGCTACGGTGTTTGTTCAGCCGCTGGATCTGGTGAAGAACAGGATGCAGTTGAGCGGTCAGGGTTCAAAGGCTCGTGAATATAAGACAAGTCTGCATGCTGTGGCCAGCATCCTGCGCAACGAAGGTGTCCGGGGCATTTACACAGGGTGAGGGGCGGTTATTGAAGAGCAGAGGGTGTGTACGCTGAGTGGGAGTTAATGAAAGGGGAAAGGTATTCACTGGGCAGTGAGGGGGCAAGCTCACTAAAGGTGCTAATCCACCTTGCGTTATTCTCTCTCTGTAGTCTCTCAGCTGGTCTCCTCAGACAGGCGACCTACACCACCACTCGTTTGGGGATTTACACAATTCTGTTTGAGAAACTAACGAAAACAGACGGAACTCCTCCGAATTTCTTCATGAAGGCGCTGATCGGAATGACTGCCGGAGCCACAGGAGCATTCGTCGGCACTCCGGCAGAGGTGGCGCTCATCCGCATGACCGCAGACGGCCGGTGAGCACCAAACTCCACTTAAATCCGAGCATCAACATTATAATAATAGTGACTTTTCAATGTGTCTCTCTCTTCCCCCCGCGGTCAGTCTTCCCCCTGATCAGAGGAGGGGTTACACAAATGTCTTTAACGCCCTCATCCGAATCACCAGGGAGGAGGGGCTCACAACATTGTGGAGGGTGAGTGTGTGTCTGTGTGTGAGAGAGAGAGAGAGAGAGAGAGAGAGAGAAATATTGCCTGTCTGACACTAGTGTTAGAGCTCCAGGCCATGTGCTTTTTGTTGATAAGCACAGGCCACTCCTTCACTCGGCCTGAGAGTCATTGAGGCCACGTCTCCTTTAGTGTTAATGATTCCTGTGTTTTACACTCAGTCTGATAATCAGTAATCCTTTTAGTTTAGTATTGGGTTATTGTGTGTGTGTGTGTGTGTGTGTGTGTGTGTGTGTGTGTGTTTTACAGGGCTGTATACCCACCATGGCCAGGGCAGTGGTAGTAAATGCAGCACAGCTGGCATCTTATTCACAATCTAAACAGGCTCTGTTGGACACGGGTGAGACGCTACACCTCCGTCATCTTCATTAAACTCCACCACTAACGGCTTGCAGCCCTCTTTATCACTCGCTCATAAACGCGAGTTCTGTTTTTTTGCTTCTTTTATCGACACGTTGCTCTGTTTTCACTCCTGTTTCCTCCGTTACCCACAATGCCATACTGATAGCGATGTAGTGGAATTCGTTCATCCCTCACTTCATCTTTCCCTACCCAGAGTGATGCAGCAGCACTTTAGTCATTTAATCTGTCCATCTCTCTCGCCTCGCCGTCTTCACCCTCTGCTCAAAATGGATTCAGCATTCACACTAAACACCACCGCTGTCTCTCAGACCTCTGGCCATCCAAGCTGAGTCTTATCCAGGTCGTTAATGACTGCTGCACTGCATCATGGCTCCTTTGGTTTGAGTCCAGCGTCTCTGCTCCTCCTCCACTGGATTCGTCATTAACATGACGTTGAAGTTCACTGCTGGAAAATAAAGCGCGAGTGAAAAAAAAGAGTGTTGTTTTTTCCCCCCTTCTTTCACCTGTTAAACTCCATTGTAAGTGCAGTTTGTCCTCCTGTTACTTCATCGCAGCACAAAAGTCATTCTTGGAAAAGTCTTTCTCAGAAAGATTATGTAATGCGTATCATGAATTTTATTGACTCTCTTAAGAACATGGTGATTTTTTTTTTTTTTTCCCCCTCGAGCACTTTCCTGTTATCTGAGGTTAGCATTACCATCGTGATGTCACCTGAGCGGTTTTTACTGCGAGTTGTCTGTGACATGATCGCCTTTGGTTCTCTGTAGCAGAATTGTAATGTTGTGATTCATGCTGCTGTCAAGTGATCATATAATTACAAGAACAACTACAGAAATAGTTTTTATTCATGTTTCCGGGTCTGATTGCCAGCTTTTCTGTTCTTTTGCGAGCGCCACAGTTCTGTAGTTTCCACATTCCCTGTCTTGCCTGTTGTGATAATTTTCTGAATGTCTGTCTGATTTCGTCCCTTGGTTTAATTTTAAATGTAATAACGTGTGTGTTGGCAGGTTATTTCTCCGATGATATCCTGTGTCACTTCTGTGCCAGTATGATCAGCGGACTCGTCACCACGGCCGCTTCCATGCCAGTTGACATCGCTAAAACCAGGTTGAGCTCCTCCCCTTCCTGTCTCAGTGTTTCTAATACAGCAGTGAGACTCAAACGTGTGTGTGTGTGTGGGGGGGAGGGTTTATTATAAATGCCCCTCCCTGCCCTTTGACACCTGGGTTTCCTTCCCATAAACCACACACTTTAATCCAAATCTCTAAAACTCCACTTTGCCCAAACACCATTTTACATTTTATCTCATTTTACTGCACTTCTTTTTCCAGAAGTGTTTCTTCAGCACAGACTTTTACATGTCTCTCTCTCTCTCTCTCACACACACACACTAACTAACTCGCTGTAACTCTTAAATACTGTGTGATGATTCTGATCCAAATTCTCAGTTCTGATTGGTCAGCAGGTGTTGATTTTAATTTTCTGTAACAAATCAAAGCACTTGCTGTAATAGGTTATGGTTTCTATAGTAACCAGTCATTTACAAGGATGTATACAAAGGGCAATCCACGTAAACTGATTTAAAAAAAAAAAATGATATATTGAGATTTATTCTGTAATATTTATGGAAGGAGTCTCCACTGTCAGGATGGTTTATGCTTCTCTGCAGTTTCAGTAACATGACAAGCTGTGTTTTAGAGAGAGAGAGAGACTGATAGAGCAACTTTTATGTTATAGCGACTGTAACGCAAGTGAGAACGGGAGCTAAAGGTGTGTCGCGAACATGACACGTTACGGATAACAAGTAATGTGTGATGACCAGTAGATGGCGCTACTTCTGCTTAATTTAAGAGTTGGTGTTTAATGGGCTGTTTTGTTTTTTTTGCGCTTAAATAATTTTGTAGGAGTTTTTCTCCTCAAATTGTTTCCAGAAAAAAAAAAATTTAGCCCCAGCCCTGAGCCGTTTTAGATGTAGCAAAAAAATATTGGCACCTGTGCAGTGTGCATTAACGTCCCAGCTGATTGCTGAAAGTGTACGCTATTTCTACACGGGATATTAGTTTGTATTTATTTATTTTTTGGGTTATCAATATAAAAATCCCATCCATGAGGAGGGGAAACTTTTTTTTTTTAAAGGTGACCATTTTTGTTTTGAAAACTGCATGTTCAGTTTGTTGGGTTGTGGTGGTGTGAGGGTTTTGTAAAATGTTAGTGATTTGAGACATTGCTGCACTACGAAGATTCAGGAACTAGATCTTCACTACATGGTGAACAGTGTAAGAATGCAGTGCAGTATTTCAGACCAAGCTGATGCGGAGGGTATATAGTACTTGTGTATGTTTGGTGAATGAAGTTGAGCTCACGTTCGTGTCTGTTTCAGGATCCAGAACATGAGGATGATCGATGGCAAGCCGGAATACAAGAACGGACTTGTGAGTCGTTTTGTGTGTGTGTGTGAGTGAGAGAGAGGGCGAGCGGGAGAGAATGCATGCATGTGCACATGACCTTCTACTCTGTCTCAAGTTTCTCTCCGACACAAGTCCAAGACGGCTGCTTTTACACTTTTTAAGGAGTCAGAATATAAACAATTAAAAGTTAAAGGAACAGATTCAGCTGTAAATGTGCTGATTTTTGTGTAAACAGTGGGTGTGGCTACAGTGGGATAGAAAAGAATGTGTAAATGAGGTTTGTTCATGGTGATTAAAGTATTCATTAAATTTAAAGGTAGGGTAAGTGTGAGTGGAGTGACTTTTTTATTTATTTTTTTTGGCAGGAGGGGGACCAGCAAGTGTAAACTAGATTTTAAGGCTATCCAACCAAAATCCCACCCCTGACCTTCAGCCCTCCCTCAAAACCACATGAATGTACGCTGCCTGAGTACTGCGAGAGAGAGGGTTGGGGGGAGGAGCTTGGTGCACCATTGTCATATCCATCTACCTCATGTATCATAATGAATGTGAACATGGCTAGTGTTAGTTCCCACAGCTGTTGACTAGCGTGCTAGCTTTAGCAGTATGTCTGCCTCGCTTTGTGGAAAACTCTGGTCACATGCAATTGGACAAGCAGGTAGATTTAATTCCGACTGAGTGAAACGATTGGACAAGCTTTTTACAGATCTGTGGCTGACACAGGTGATGAATTTTTTTTTTATTTTTTTTATTTGACTTATTTGTTGCTGTCAGGACGTAAAGAAAAGTTCAAGCAATGGAACAAAAATTGGTCCCCTATGGGTCCATGTGGCTACTGCTTATAAATAAGTTTTCTGATTCCATGTCCATACAGTAAATATAGCACATATATTTACTCCATGAGGCAGTAGCCACAAAGATTAACAATTTAAAAATCATAGAAGTAAAATATACCAAGTGTCTGTACTTTATTATTCTACTCTTACCCCTTACAGTTTTCGAAATTGAAACCTCCGAATCAAGGCTGACACACACACGCTGTCGCCATGACCCAAACTCTTATTTCCCGGAAAAGGTCCAGCGCTAGAGCTCAGTGGTCTCAATACTCTGACAACTTCCTGTAACAACTCTGAAGTGCGTCACATCTCCATCATACACAGGACCACTGGCCGAAAAAGGCGAGGAAAGGGGGACGACCTGGAGTAGATTTTAAAATAGGAACGCACTTCCCCTCTGTAATAAGCATAAACATGTCTGAAAGCGATTTCTTTAGTCTATTTATTTCAAATGGTGAACTGAATTGTATCTGCTCACCGGCCATTTTAATAGAAACACCTGCATGTGCAGTGCGCGACTGTTACATTCTTACAGCACAATGACGCAGTGGGTACAGCCCCATGTGAGGCAGTAGCCACAAAAAATGCTTCTAAATAAAACTACCTACCTGACCTTTTAAGTGTAATTTAATTAAGATCTGCCCCACAACCTCCAGAGAAACTCCTCCTACTGATGAAGATAGTGTGATATGCTGGGAAACAGAAACTCTCCCAGGGTACCGATGGGTCCAGATTTGGATCAGTGTGGTGTAAGTAAAGGGTGTGTGTGTTTTCTCACTGTTCCTTGTCTCTGCAGGACGTGTTGGCGAAGGTGGTGAGGAGGGAGGGATTCTTCAGCTTGTGGAAGGGTTTCACGCCGTACTACGCCCGTCTCGGTCCACACACAGTCCTCACCTTCATCTTCCTCGAGCAGATGAACAAATTCTACAAGATTTACTTCCTGGACTCGTAGAGTTCTAACAGGAACTCTCCGCTACGGTTCTGAGCTGTTTTCAGGGGTGTGCGTGTGTGTGTGAGAGAGAGAGGTGCAGCATGTGTGGATCCTGTTTTGTGTCTTCTAACACACCATTCTTGACTTCCCCTTACTCATAAGTGAGGTCGTCACACAAGTCTCATCAGCTAACTAGCGAGAGTCCTCTGCACTAGTGTGTTAATTAGCTAGCAGAGTAATGTGGGAGTGTTGCATATTTTGTTGCTCACTGTCCCATCTGTAAAACTGCTTCATCTGCCTTCGTCATGTCGATTTCTGACTTGAACAGAATGATTCTTTAGATGAAGGGGAAGTCAGCAAGGGTGTGTTTGAGAGGTTTTGGAACACAGCCACTGGTCTTACTCTTGTACTGATCGTCTCATTGTTAGCGGTGTGGCCTAGTGGGAGTTTTTTTTCTTTCGCACACTAACCCAGAGGGACTCTGCTCAGAACCCTGTGCCGTTTATTGGACTTTAAGAACAAACAGTGCAAGGAACGAAAAAAAAAAAAAAAGGTTCCTGTCTTGTACATGAAGCTGCACAATGATGGAGATCTTTATTTTCTGTCCCTAAGTTTAAAAAGGCTGAATCTGAATTCCTTGGTGTAAATCCAGTCTTAGTGTGAGTGAGTGTGTGTGTGTCTGAGAGAGAGACTTAATGACATTTCTAAATCTTTCTTTTTATATCATGTCTCCCATTAGTTCTACCTAGACTGTATGAATAAAGTGTTAAACAAGCACATGGCGTAAAGATTATTAAATACATCCTATGATCTGCTTGTGCATTGTTTTACTGAGGTTACACTTATTACCAAAACATAAATAAGAATGGGGGGAAATAAAAGGCCTCCATTTTAGTAAGCTGAATTTCCTCTTGCAGGTTGAAAAAAAAATACAAAATGTCCCACTATTATCCGTTGATGAAGAGACAGTGTTTATCCTGAGATCTTTACATGAGTCACATCTGGGTGAAGTTTTACAGACTGTAACATCTGGATGTTTAATTTGCAGAAATCAAGTGGCTTCAGGGAGCAGTTTTATTAACACTTAACTTCTGTGTCTTTCTTGGAGGACAATTTCCTACAACAGCATGTTTGAGACTTAACACTAAATGTGAATCCTACAGTCGCAGCATTTTTCTTTCTTTCTGAAAACAAACAGTTGAGATTCCAGGGGAGTTGAGTAATTTAGTTCTTTTATTTTGTGAAAATATGTAAAACCTCTCAGGTGGTGTTCTCAGTTTATTTAGGATTCCACTACACCCCTCCCTCCCTCTTTTTTTTTTTAAACATACCATCCATACAAAAATTAAGGGTATTAAAATGATTGGAACAAATTCAGATGTTGACTTTTTTTAATGCATTTTTAGGATTAGAATACAGTAATTTTCCCCCACAGTGTTTACAAGGAGCTGAATGTCATGCAGAGATTAAAGAAAGAGAAATAAAATGTAGAGACAAAAGGCAACTTTAAGGCATTGTACTTGAGTATATAATTATATAAATTATGACTTTTTAGTTTATTAGCAATTTATTAGCTATGACTGATTCGTTTTATTTGAATAAAAATAGACGCATTGCATTTGTGTGCATTCAGCGCGCCCTCTAGCGGTTAAACCTCGCAATAACACCACTGCTATTCATAACACTTCCGGTTTCCGGTTAGAGTCATTCTGTCCAAGATGGCGGACCTCCTGGGCTCAATCTTGAGCTCGATGGAAAAACCTCCAACGGTCGGCGACCAGGAAAGCCGCCGAAAAGCTCGAGGTACGCAGTTTTAAACGCTTTAATACCATGTGAATGAAGTCGTTAAACGCTTTATACTCCTGATGGTTCGGGTTTCTGGAGTTTATGAGGTATTTTATGGCCGTTTGTTGTTCAGCCGCTGCTGCCGTCGCGTCCGTCGCGCTCGCGCTGAGGGGAAAAAAAAGCTCTTCCAATCGGGTGTCAAGAAATGGGGTTGCGCTTGTGACGTCATTGCTGTGCTTACCTCTGATTGGTTGGCTCTAAATATCCCATTGGCACCTGGAGGGCTGTGTCCCAAATCGCCTCTGAAATAGTGTTAGTTAAAAAAAAAAAGACTGTTCTGGTTCTTTGTGAAAACTTATACATATTTTTGTTTCTTGTTGTTGTTAATATCTACTTTTTTTTTTTTTTAATTTACAACTGAAAAAAACCCCTAAGATCACCTAAAGTTTAACCCTAGATTTAATGTAGTGTTTAGTAGCCTTGGGTAGACTGCAGTTTGGGACGTGGCCGGTTATCATAAATAATATGGTGGTGATTCTGCACAAATAAATAAATTATAACGAGGTTCAGTTGAGATTCAGCTTCCTAAGTGCACTACATAAAAAGAATATGCATCCTGTTTAGTGCACTACACTTTCAGTAAGGAGGCGTTTAGGATTCAGCTCTGTGTTCTCTCTTTTTTGGGTCATTCCATGGTAACTGCAGCCAGTGCATAATCAGCAATAAAATTTGCAATAAAAACTTCTTAATACACAAGTTTGTCTATTTTTTATGTTTAATCAGTTAATCAACAAAGTGATAGATAGTTGTAATAAATTCA
>JAOANJ010000021.1:1400536-1411475 GCA_026413345.1 Ariopsis seemanni
CAGCTGGGATAGGCTCCAGCTTGCCTGCGACCCTGTAGAACAGGATAAAGTGGCTAGAGATAATGAGATGAGATAATTCCTGTACAGGTTTGAGAAGTGTGGCACAAACACCTTTAGTGCTAGAAGTTTCCAGAAAACTTAAAAGTATCACAGGAGTTTAAGTAAGCAAAGTAGGGTTTTGCTAGCTAGCTGAATTTACCACAACAGGTTACTATACACTAACTAAAGTTAGCATGAGGTTAATAACAGCATGTCAAGTGGGCATCAAAGGACACAACGTGCTAGCTGAAGTTACCACAGGCTTAGTGCTAACTGGGTAACTTATCAGTAGCTAAACTTACCACAAATATTTCCTGCTAGCTGTCTAAGCTAATCACAAATAGTTACTATTAGCTGTCTAAAGGTACCACAGGAATTTGCTAGCTAAAGTAATCACAATGTTATCGCCAGTTGGTGAAGATTTTGCAAGACGGTTACAGAATATTTTTGCTATCTTGCTTAATTTACCACAGGTTACTGCTAGCTAGTTAACATTACCACAAAACATTTCTGCTAGATGCTGGATTTTTCTGGATTAGTTTATTTCTTACTCACTTTGGGTCACTTCCTCAGTACACGGCCTTGACATAGGATACTTGAGGCTAGAACTTCACCATCCCCTGACATTGTTAATAATGTGTGGATTTTTGATGTTTTATTCTTATTTCTATATGGGACTCGACAGTAATGTGACCACATCATGACCAAATTGTGGCTTCAATGCATTTCAAAAGCCATAGCGTTTTCCTTAATTCCTTAATAGAAGCCATATGAAGCCACTGCACTTTGTAGCCACGTTTTATTACAAACTATATAATTAATGTCATAAATGCCATCTTTAAATTTCGTTTTCAGACTGCACTGTCGTATAGGTGTTTTTAGTTGAAGAGTCACATTTTTAGGTCCAATTCCAAATAGCATAATGATGTCATGATGTCGTCATGTGTCTCAAATAGTTTATGGACTACAAACTGGCTAAAGTTACCTGCTAGTTAGTGAACGTTAATGTAGGATTTTCTTGATAGCTAGCGAACTAAAAGTTCCCACGGGATTTTACTGCTAGCTAGGAAGAAAAAAAAGTTAAATGGAAAACCCTGAAGTGTTTCTCTGAGGTAATCTTTCTATGGAGAACCCTACAATTGAGGTTTTGAAAGGGTTACAAGTAAAACTCGTTTAGGAAGCTCAGAACCCTTAACTATCCTTTCTTAGTGCAGTTTAGTTTGCTCCCCTAGTAATACAATGGATGATGTGCAAGAACCATTTTCATTTTGCTATTAAAGGTTCTATCATGAAGTGCAAAACTATTTGAAAAGATTCCGAATAAAAGCCCAATTAGAACGCAAAACCTATCCAAAGAACGCTCGACAAACCCCTTTTTCCCCAAAGTAATAAATAATGTTATCATAAAGAGCGTGTGATTTGGGACAGAGCCTCTGCATTGCCATGTTTTATGCTGTAATCATCAGTCGTTAATCATTCATGGTTCCATTTTTAGAACCCAGAACCTGCTAGATATCCAGGACCTTTCCCAACATTCCAGAACGGATTGTTATGATGTCACAGTGATGGAAGTGTGTCTGAGGTAGTGAGCGTGTCTCCCTCACTGCTCCCTACGCTAGTAAATCAAGAGCACTAGGTAGCACAATGTAGGGAACTTGGTGAGCCATGGATTGGGTGCAGGCGCGTTCCGTCACGTAAATCCCGTCCCAGGAGGGGATATAATCGGGTTGGTTATATATGCTTCGTCATAGTTGCAGCTATAATTTACATTCTGAACTTGTAAATTTTATGATTGTAATTTGTAGGAAATTCATTTTAAGCACGTCATGGATACATTCTGTGGACATGTTTAAAATGAACAGCTGAGAAAATAGAAAATGTGATGTGATGTAATTGTCGTTGCCATGCAATAGCTTTAGTGTTGGTCATGTGTACATTTACTCTTGATTTATACTCCCCAGTAATTCCCTTAGTGTTAGATGAAAATATATCATTTTTTACCCCACACACCAAAACCATGCATTTATGCCTTTTTACACTTTTGTGTTACAGTCTTTAAATATAAGGAAAGGTGATGAAATAGTTAAAACAATTGTGTGATTTTACAAAACTAAAAAAATGTTGCAGTAGGTATGTGCTGATTTTCCATGCTGTAACAACTTTGTGTTGTAAAAACTATTTAAAAGGCATACATGTCTGCGTGAGTACAATTACTGACAGGATGAAGGTAAAAACAATGACTTTGTTTCAAAAAAAGAAAATACAGCAGTCACTGGATTTAAAATGATATAAACTCCAATGTGATGCTGTTTCAGACCAATATCGGCTGATATCCAGTATCAGATTGGTGAATACTGTGTGAATTAAAATACGGTTGGATCGTGTCAGTAATTAGAACACATCACTGCTTCCTATCACTGTACAGGTTTAAAAGCTTTGTGAAATGTCAATAAAGCTGTTCTAATTCCTACTGATGTACCATCTTTCATGCAGCATTTTTCTATACATGTACTCAAGGTGGTGCTGTTCAACTTGTGATGCAGCAGCCTGAGAAATACACCACCACACCCATGCAGTAGTAATGGGAATTCTGGCTCCTCTTCTGCCCCCTTTTCCACCAATAAGGAACGGGTTCTCTTCTGCTTCACACACCAAATTATGAACCGTTCGAAGCATTTTGGCCAAAAATAACTTGGTTCGGAACCTGAAAAGTTCGTTCCCAGCTGGAACCAAAAACATAGCTATTTATTGTTTCAACACAAACCATGACATTAGTGGGCGTCATTAGTTTGGACAGGAAGCAGAGCGCAGCAATCGAGAACACAACAGAAAAGGGAACATCTTCAGGAAAAAAAATGGACTGAAAATCAATACCTGTAATAACAGAACAAAAGCTCGGAAGTAATCAGTGTGCTCCACCATCTTGTGGTACTGTTTACTCCCATTGTGCCACGCCTTCTGTTCATGATGCATTCTTGATTACAACGGTTATGATAAAAAACAGTGAAAACGTGGGCTAGTTCACTAGCTGGCACCAAAGTTCAAAGAATCCTGAACGGAACGGGTTCAAGAACCCGTCCTGTTGGTTGAAAAGAGCTATCTGTGAGTCAGATCTTTTGATTCAGCTCACCAATAAGAGTCAAGTCTATTGGTTCACAAACAAGTTTTACGGTATTATGACCTGTGAGTGTTTGACTTCTTTGCCCAGCTATGTCTGGAATTGTTGAATGAAATGAATGAGGGCTGGATCGTTCACAAATGACACGTCACTCCAGCACACCACTGCGACACCGTTCACCGTCAACCAGTGTAAAAATAAAAGTGGTGTAGAATGTTACTTCATTCTGCGATGGCGTATGAGGGCCATTGTAGGGGAAAATTACAGCTGGGGGAGGTAATATTCCAAGGGGGAAAAAAGTACAAGAATTTCCGAGCTTAAAGTCAGAAATTTATGAGAAAAAAAATCTTGGATATTCTCTGAGAGTGTAAAGTCATAAATTTGCAAGAAAAAAAAAAAATCACAAATTTTTGTTGTCAAATATTTTTTTCCATTTGCCTTGTTACAATTTGTAAAGTCATGAAATGAAATAAAAGATCAAGAACAAATAATTGTCAAAATTTTGTCAACAAAAATTAACACTGCTGCACAGATTTATCCCGTTTGTCCTTTTTTCCTGTCTCAGCTGTTTATTAATGCGTAATTATTATTATTATTATTATGACAACCCCCCCCCAAATTTCTCTTTTGTTTCTTTGTAAATTTGTGACTTTTGTCTTATATATTTATGACTTTACAATATCGGAGAATATCCAAAGCTTTTCTTGCAACTTTAATCTTGGAAATTAGGAGTTTTTCTTGTAAGAATACCCCATCACCAAATTTGTAATTTTTTTTTGTTTTAGACTATAACAGCCCAAATACAGAGTTGTATCTTTCCTACTTGATTGTACTCCCATGGTAATTCTGGGGTTGCTATGGAAACTGTGCTGTCAATCATTCTGCGAAATGACACACCTCCACAATTCTGATCACATGGAAAATTCCAGTTTAGTAAATACAAATTAAGTGACATCTTTAACAATAAAACGTCAGGCAATGATCTTGATATGAAACTATAATATTGGCACAGATAGTTTTAGAGGTTAAAGTACAGGACAACATTCTCCAAGAGTGAGTGAATAAAAGGGGGGAAAACCCAAGCTTTTGTTGAAACAGACTTGTTTATTTGATAAGAAGCTACGATGACTGTAAACCCCTATTCTGCTCACACAAAGACACACCACCTGAAACAATTTAGAAGTTTGCAAATTTTTTTTAAATCCAATGAACAGCTCTCTCTCTCTCTCTCTCTCTCGGTTTGTCAAATAAAACAAAATGAAGTATATGTAACAAAACAAAAATGGGAACATGGATGCTGGAATGTTTTCCTAGTCTTTTTTTTTTTAAAAAACAAAATCATGGACTGCAGTGAAACTAGCTGTCTGATCTCCATGGGTCATTCATTCATCCTTCTGTCTGTCCATCCGTCTGTTCCTCCTCCTCCTCCACCGCCTCGCCACGCTTCTTCTGCAAATCAGACTTAAATAAGGTCAAGGGTCAAGCCTAGGCCAAATCAAACAGCCAGTGGTTCTCAATGTCAAGGATGCCACGTCATCAAATCCCACCGAAGAACTGTTCCGAGGTCCTTTGAATTCTACCAAAGACTGCATCCTTTTTTCAGAGAAATTTTCAAGTAAGCATGTGCAACGACGCCCACCAACACGAGTGCGTATGGGGCACATACACCCAAATCGCGGTCTAAGATTAAAGGGCATCATCAACGTGGGGCATGTTTTTACTGTGGGGAAAGCGCACTTTTAGAATGCAGGGAATAGCTAAAGTGGTGAAAGGTACGTTGACGTTTCTTAACCTGCAGTTCGGCACCTGGGATAGAATCCACAACTAAAGTTATTTTTATGTTTCTAAGCATGCCTGGTCTTGCAACTACAATTTTCCTTCCTTCATTTGTACTCCCAAAAGTAATTACACCTCAGTCCTGCAGATGGCAGTAAGGTCCTAAGATTGCCAGCTTCATCAGAAGACGCAACCACACACCTGCACTCGAGCTGTTCCATCATGTGTTCTCTGAATGAGAGGACGAAGTCTTGCCTAGCTTCTGAAGGACCCGTCCTATCAAGGAAACACCCTTGACATTGAGAAACCCCCAGTGTCACTCAGGGTGGTGGTGTGATGAACAGATGAAGAGGAGTTCCTACTCACCTTCAGCATGTTGTAATGTTCCAGGCTGCTGCAATGCTCTGATTTGGCTTTTTTCTCATTCGTGTAAAAAACGTTACAGAGCTTGCAGAAGAAGCCGCTCTTGGGGACGACGTAGCTGATACCTGAGCAGCAGACACAAGAGTTTATCTGTGATTAAGGATTCAGTGCAACACTTAAGTCTTCCCAGATTCTATTCTGAATCTGGGAAGAACAATCAATGATAAAGGGAAAAATATCTGCAATCAGATGGCTGATGGCACATTTATGAACCAGCGTAGCAGCATGAGTGGAAAGAAAACGTCTCCTTGTGTGACCCCAGGGCCAACATCACAGCACCTGCTCCTATAGCTGAATGAACACAAATCCCTATCGAGGGTCTCTTTCTTACCCACAGGGTTGTCGGGTTGGTAGGGTCCGAGGGGGGTCTGGTCTTTCTCCTCCTCCTCTGAATCTTCACCCTCACCTGCAGGATCTCCACACACACCTTCAGAGCTGGACACAGGACTGTGACGGTCCTACACACACACACACACACACACACAAGAAGTTTGTACAAACAATAATAATAATAATAATCACTAAGTGTCTTTGCACTTGGTGTTGAATTTACCTCCCCGCTGCTGTTTTTGGCCGTCTGGCCATTCTCTCTCCTCTCCTCTATGTTCCTTCCCAGCTTCGGCTCATACCAGCGCTCAAACTTATCCGCTGGGGTCCTTAGAGACAAAAACACACAAACTTACAAAAACTTCACATCATGAAGAAATGTACACAGATGGCTCACATGGTCTAAATGTACAACACTAAATGCAACCATAAACAAAAAGTACACGGTTTCCTGGTTTAATTCATAAAAATTGTAAATCATTGCCTGTGGGATTAGATCAATAAACAACATTGGAATGTGGAGTTATAGAAAAATAATCAACTTTGAAGTAATAACCAACTCCAGCTCATCACACCACTCTGTTGTTTATTATTTTCTTTATATTATTTTACTATAAATGCGCAGGTGATTATAGGAAATCGTTGGTCGAGAGATTTCTTGATAATCACCTCGACAAAATGGCGTCCGATTGCTTTGTCACCGTAAATGAGGAAGAATTACAGATGATGAAAGAAAATGCTGTTCCTAAAAACACTAAAGACGCGCCGAAGTTTGGTCTAAAACTATTCAAAGGGAAGGTGGGGTTGGGATTTATTTTATTGGTTTCAAAACAAAGTATTTTGTGTGACCCAGTGTAGATCAGTGATACAAGTCTGTGCCGCAAAGTTATTACATTCACATGAAGATTTTGAAGTTTGAAATAAATATATAATATTTTTAAAAATAATTTTTTTAATTCTTTTTGAAATAATCACCTGTATATTTACACTGAAATGATTATCCACCTCAGAATCAGTGAATAATAACCTCAACCTTCACTTCATCTCTGTTATTGTTCACGGATATTCACTTCACCTTCAACGACTAATTGTAAAATACGACAGTGTTTCATCCCTCTTTTCGGAGAGATATTTTCCTTTTAATGAACAACTCAAACAGCAAATTAGAGACCTTGTGTAAAATTTGCCTCCAGTCTTACACTTGTATTTATTCTCATGACTACACAGAAATGGGATTTTTTTAAACATTTCTGTCTATTCTTCTTTGTTGTACGTGATGAATCCTAGTACACACGATGCCCTTAAATAAAAAGATGTACAGGTATAAGGTCAGGTCTCCTCCAGCGAGGTGATGAATTGACTTTAGGTGTGAGGAAAGCAGTACACATTACAGTTAATGAACACACAGATGGATTTAAAACAAACAAACAAAAAAAAAACCACTCACCAGGGAATCAGAGAGTCTCCTTTCCTGCATTTAGTGATCTTTAGTGGAGTGCCATAGAATTTAAGAGGCCAGGGTAAATACCTGTGGATCATTTTCTCCGCTGCTTCGACTGTCTCCATTTGGATATAACACTGAGAGAGAGACATAGAGGTTGTGTTTATAATAAGCTGTTGATGTTTTATGACCTCTTGAACACTTTTTTTAACAAGTATTTTTACTTTATTGTTGTATACATTATTATTTACAGTGACACTGTGTCTGTAACATGGCTGTGTCTTCACACACTCATTCACAACTCAGTTTATGTGACTTGTTTTAAAAATCCTATATTGTCTTTTACAGCATAAATCATGGATTTATAAAGAAAAACAAATACTCATGCAAATGGAGGGATGTGTGCGTGTGTGTGTGTCCATCACAGACCGTTCCATACACCCTGTTGAAGCAGTAGGCGGTGATTTTCCCAAAAGGTCGTGCGAGTCTGAGGAGGGACTTGTCCGAATACTTGAAAGGAGGGAGCATGCTGATAAACAATGTTCTTCCACTGGGACCCTACACACACACACACACACACACACACACTTACAGCACTCCATACATCATATAAAAAGTTTGAATGATAGATCTATGATGATGGGACTCAGCCGTATCCACGCTCACACCTCGATGGTGTTGAAGGCCAGACACAGTGACACAGACACAGGTCTCCCACACAGCTTCGACCGCTTACTGCTTTTATAGAACTTCACCATCTCGTTAGCTTTCTCCACCGATTCCAGCTCAATCAGAGCCTGAGAGGTAAACACAAGATGTAGTCATGAGGAGAGAACTTTTTCATTGAAGAAATCCTCTGTTATGAACCTGCTAGAATCTGTGATGTCACCTGATCTGGTCCTGCTCCTGTTTATAATACTGTATGAATGCTAGCAGGTCACACATCTGGGGTTTACACTGTGAGGAATACTGTGCTTTCATATTTTAGAGCTTAACTTACACAATAAACACAAACACACACACCTCACGTCTGTAGTAGGAGATGGCGAAGTTGACTACTTCGCCAAACGGGGCAGCCATCTTGAACAGAGCTTCTCTCATGGCTTTCTTACGAGTCTCTTTAAACTCGTTCCTGATGGGTCTCACAACCACCACCTTACCCTCCTGCATCTGCTAATAAACAATGCTATTTTTAATGTTTTGGGTTCATATGTTAAAATCACATACACAAATATTGTTATTGATACATGTAGTTAATTTAACTAGTTATAAGTGCGGTAAAGCACTGTATACTTTTTTCTTATTCCATTATTAAATGTGTAGTAATATAAACGAAGTTCCAAATGTTGTTCTAACTGGCTACAAAACTGTAAATTGGATTTAGTGATGATTTTAATACTAACCTGAGGTTCAGAGGAATCTATCAGGAGGAAGAAAAAAAAAAAAGTCAATTAATATTAATCTATTAAAACAGATAATCTTTCTCTTTCACACACACACACAGAAAAAATATATTGATTTAAAACCGCACACTCCAATCCCACATTCCTGCATCCTCATCCACTTTCCTTCATTACTGCCACTTGGGTGACTCCCTCTCACTCATCAGCTCAACAGAAGTTATGTAGATGACAGTCATCGTTTTATCAGAGCAGCAACTACACACTAGTGAGACGTAGTTCACTCACACTCAGGGGTTATGAGGGGAAGTGGATGAGGATGTGCACTGTAACTATTCAGAGCCTAACGAGTTTCTACCTAAGGAGTCTCCGGCCGTGTTGTCCAGCTCGTCCAGAGTTACAAAGTCATCCATGTTTTCTGGGAAATCCATGTCCTCCAAATCGTCCTACAGAGCAGAGAACACGAACACACACACGTTTATATTTAATCCTTTTCCATGGTACATTAAATGTGAAAATACAATAATTTAACACCACCAATGATTTAATACAATACTGTTTCAATCTATATTTATGTAACGTAGTGACACAGAGGCTCCGTGCATTTCATTAGAATTGACACATAGGTCACGGCTCCTTCACTGTGACCGAAGTGGCCACGCCTCCTTCCTTCACCGGGACGGAAAGAGGCCACACCTCTTTCACTCTAACAAGTCAGGCCTCCTTCACTGTGACTGGCAGGTACAGAAGCCACACCTCCTTCACTAAGCCACACCTTTTCGTGATTAGTCAGGGTTATGAACAAACCTGCTCCTCCACCTCCTCCTCCATTCCTCGCTCTCCTTTACTCTCATCTTTTTCCTCCTGAACTTGCTCCTCTTCCTCTTTCTTCTCCTCCTCAGCATCAACCTGCTCCACTCCTTCCTTCTCCACCTCCTCCTTTTCGTCTACTTTTTCCGTTCCCACGGCGATGCCCTCCTCTCCACTTTTATCTGCCAGGTGTTCTTCCTCCACCTGAACACCTTCCTCATTCTCTTCCACCTTCATCTCTGTCTCCTCACCTTCTTTCTTCTCGCCCTCCTCCTCCTTCTCCTCTTTTTTCTCTCCCTCTTTCTCCTTATCGGCAGTCTTCTCCTTGTCCTTGCTGCTGGACTGAGACGTGCTCTTAGAAGACGACGACTCGGTTTTCTGTCTGCTACTGTGGCTCTTGGAGGAGTCGGACTTTTTGGAGGAAGAACGCTCTGGGCTGATATCTCTGTAATTGATTGACACACAGCAATTATTGTAACTGACGCAGATAAGAGGAACAAAAAAATATTCTGGAGTCAAAACAGGACACTTAAATATGCTGCTATACATGTATTTGTCCACTAGAGGGAGTGTCAACACACTCAGATGTTCGTTTATCAGGTTCTCCTTCTGTTATTGGAAAACATTTGTTCACAGTGGCTTCCAGAAGAAGCAGGTCCATTCTAACACCAAACATTGCTGACTTCTCAAATATCTCCCAGTGAAAGGTGGTTACGGTTAAAAACAACAGAGCAGCTCTTACCGTATGTTTGTTCGGGAGGACATGGACACTTTGATGCTCTTGTCTTGAATCCTCAGTGGGTTGGAGTGATAGTACTTCACCATGATGTCCGCGTCACGCCAATCCACCATCTCTACCAGAGCCTAACACACACAGCCCAAAAAAGAAAGGTCTGACTGAGTAAAGATCTGAGATGACACACCGACTGGAGTTAAACATCCAGAATAAAACTGTCAGAAAATAAAGCGGAATATATTTCATTCAGTCCTGAACGTTGTGAAGAGAAGTGTTTCGACTCTGTACCTTGTCTTCAGTGAATTTGGAATAACGCACTTCCCCGAATAAAGCTGCCAGGTCCAGAACCTTTTCCTCGCTCTCTTTTCCAGGAGGCAGACGTGAAAAACACACCACCGTCTGAGCAGACGACTTTGAGCGCTTTGACGATGGCTCATATGCCTCTGGAGGCTGTTTATCACACACACACACGATGATAATAATGGTACACACCCGGATATAAATATAACTTCCTCAATCTGAAAACAGGTTTCTAAATTACTGCTTTAATTTTTTAAATAATCTCAAAAGTATCTCAGTAGATTTGCACCGATACATTTTCTACGATAACGTACTAAAATAATGAATAAATAAAATTACAGAGCTGAGGGAGGGGGCGTAAAATTCTCTGAATTTCCAAAATTTAAGTCGTAAAATTTGTGAGAAAGAATACTTTGCAACATTATCACAGCACAGACACCACGGCTGAGCTGAGCATTATAGGAAATGCAGTCTTTCCTCCTCGAGTGCGCAATATTCAACCACATTTCCCAGAATGCACTGCAGCCAGGAATCATGTAAATGTTGTCTCAGATAATATTCGAATTTTT
>JAOANJ010000021.1:1590881-1601915 GCA_026413345.1 Ariopsis seemanni
ATATTTTTTTTTTTTTCAGTAGGCGAGGTATGAGCTCCGAGTTAGTGTGGGGATAATCCTTCACCAGTTATGCAAATTCGGTTTGCGCAACACCTTGTGTATCAAGAACTTCAACTACATTTGTAATACGATTTGGCTTGGCTTGGTTTATGATACCATTGGCAAGTACCTGTGTGCCGTACCTTTTCCTGTTCTCGAATCAGTAGGAGGAGTCGCATCACAACGCTTATAAATTCCCACGCAAAGCCGTTTAACCATTTTTGTAAAATAGTCCAATCATGCGAAAGGTGCTAGGTTTTCAGAAACACATCACACCTTGATTGCAGAAGCGTAAAAGTGGCACACAGCCACGTCGAGTGTGTTTACTCACTGAATCTTGCTTTCCAGATTGGTGCATGCGGCGTGCGAGGACAGAGGCAGGAGTCGTGTTCAGGCATGGACATTTCTCTTTCTTTCTTTATAGTTTTGCATTGTGTCGCAATGAAAAAATTCAACCCACAAAGGAATGATTGTGTGGTCAGTTAAGGACAATATTTCAAAAGGAAGGCCATGACACACGCGCGCGCGCACGCATGCACACACACACACATGCATGCATTTCTGTGTTAATAAGTGAAGTGAACCCAAATGATGGCTGTCTCATTTTAAAACTAGAAAGCCAGTTGTGTGTGTGTAAACACGTTCCATATGTGGAGATTAACTGTGTGTGATGTTCTCAGTCACAGATCTGGATCGGCTGAAGAGAACGCACTCAGAGGAGCATCAGATGTGATCTTCGCAGCCGAGGGACGCTGGAGAGGAAGTGTGTTCTCCATCCGAGAGTGAGAGGTGAGCTCAGCGCTGTCATTCATCTGCTCTTGCTGTTACACCCCCACGTGTCTGTGTGATCATTCTTCATGCTTTAGATTATTATTATTATCATTATTTGAGTAAGACATTATAAATCTTAGGCACATCATATGAGCTGCGTCTCAATCTGCTCCCTGGATACTGAGTGCACTTTATTAATACATATAACACACTGTAAGTACATAGCCAGTGCACACTCCGTATGCATTATGTACAATTTCTTTTAGCTCGTAAAGGTAACGATGGAGGTCGTATTATCAGTTAAAGATGTTTACGCTGTGGTGTGATGGGGCTCAGCGACTCATCAGCGTGTGTGTTTAATGCAAATGGATTTTAATCCGGCTGTAGTTGTGTGGTTTGAGGTTGCTTGGTGATTTCTAGTTTGAATTGTTTGTTCTCATCACATTCCCTGCTTCCTTCCTCCCTCTCTGCTGCCCCCTACATGGTGAAAGAGTGAGTGACGGAGAGCAATTTTAGACACTGTATGTGGTTCATCTGATGCAACACCAAAAAATCCTACTCTGAATGCTTTTACACGCCCTGATCTGAGATCAGACAGAGCACATCAGTCCTGCATTAAATACAGAGGTAAAGCAAGGTGATCGAACCCAGACCAGCCCGAGAGGCCAAGCGGTTCAGTTCTAGATCAGTTTCCAAGACAGAATGATCTGGTTCGAGGTTAGTCAGGAAAGCAGCACGATCTAATCTCAGGTCAGTCCGAAAAAGCTTCCTGATCTTCATGAATCCAAAAAGCATCCGAGTCAAAAAAAAATTTTTTTTGTGCTAGCCAATCAAAGATAAATCTAAAAATCTTTCTGATCCGATCCCAGATCCGAAAAGCCTCATGACCCAATCCCAGATCAAAGACAGGGCGATTTTATCTGCCAGCTTTTCTAAAAGCCACGTGAGTCCAAAAGAATTCTGTCCCGAATCAGTGTGAAAGGCTGCGAGATCCGATCCCAGATCAGTCCGAAAGGCCCACTTTGTGCTCAGGTGTAAGTTACCTGTTGTTGTTGCATAACGGCGAGAAACACAATGAGTCCTTTTTCTCCTGTGGAGAAGAGCGTGTTTGTCAGCCATACAGCTGTTGCAGATTTATGCTAATTTGCGAACGGTCCTGGTATTTATCGTAGTCGAGCTCCAGATCCATTCCTAAAAGTCCTGCTGTAAGTGATTCATAAAACCTGGAGATCTGTGCTGTGTCCCGCTGAGCCGTTTCCTCATTTTCAGGATGATTTAAGGAAAAAAAAAAAAGAGAGACAATTTCCCAAATGGGTTTGTGCGCCTCTCCGCCTCTCCTCTAAGGGCCGAGTGTGCGAGTGCGTGGAGTTTTGGCATTGTGTCTCCTCTCAAGAGTTTTGCATTTGCAGAGGAATTCTCTTTACACACTGTGGCATTGTTCTTACACACGCGATTCATCATGTTTCTCTGAATTGGGCAGCACAGTGTTTTTCCATCATGGCTGTGGTCGGGGGTCTCATTGGGAGCGCTGCTTGTGTGTGTATATGTGTGTGTGTGTGTATGCATATGTGATATGGCATCAGCTTTAAACGAGAGTTCTTAATATAGGCTCTGACTACACCACGCCGTCTGGCTCCTCGATAAAGCTGCACGGCTTACACACACTCCGCTCCACAGCACACACTCGTCTCCCGTCGAGCAACAGCTGAGACTATTAAGCAGGGGAAGCACTCCACGGAAAAGCCCATGGTGGCAGACGTTTACGTGCATGCACGCGTACGTGTTTGACCCTCGCATGGCCCTCCCGCTCGTGTGTGAATGTCAGAGCGTGCGTCGGAACTTGGCTCAAGCTCCAGGCGAGTGTATATCGTTCCTGTTCACCTCAGATGACTCGTATACAGAGAGAGAGAGAGAGAGAGAGAGAAACACACACACACTATGCTCTAGTTATCTTCCTCACACACCCTTACCAGGAACCCAGTTTCTCAGTGTCACGTTTACTTCTGATCCAACATTGTGGGAACGTTTACCTCAGAGAACCTGATCATATCCACACAAGAGTCCAAAATCTAAACATTACCACACACTCGATCCCTGTCGCACGTCTCGAAAAGGTGTTTCACGATACCTAATAAAGCTCAGTCCTTACTTTAAAAAATATACAAATAAAACACCAGGTTATAATAAAACAAACTCCGACTAAGAAACACGAGTAGCTTTTTTTTTTTTTTAGATGTTTCATGCCCTCACATGTGGTGTTTGTGATTTTATCGGCGTGTCATTGTTTCATTGTGTTCTTACTGTTTCTGTCTCTTCAGCGATCCAGGCATCTGACAGGTTTTGATCAAGTGGTACATAATGTACATGATATACATGATAACATCTCGCAGTGTTTCGCTTGAAAGTAGCTGGTGTGCAGGTGAGAGCAGCGTCGGGCGATTACGAAGGGTCACACGTCCGCAATTCTGTTCAGAGAATTAAAAACAGTCTGTAAGGGTTCTCTGGACTGTTAAGTATATACAACATAAACTCATGGCGCCTTTTTGTTCTGAAAGGTGACGAGCAAAACAGGCCCTGCTGTGGTTCAGTGATACAGTATCTGGTGTGGTTCTGGTGAGATAAGGATAAGAACATGATATTACTGGTTAATATTAAATCATTCTGTTTGGTAGTGGAGTGAAAACAATATCAGAAACTTCTGAGTCATGAAAAGAAAATGTCTTTAAGTGGTTTTGCAATGCATGGAAATGATATGACAAGGGACGTGAACTAACACGATTTAAAAAAATTAATAAATAAAAAAGTCGGTGTGAATGAGTTCAGGATGTTTCTGGTAAGCTGAGAAAAATAAACTCTGTCACAGGTGGTTAGTTGCATCATTAAAAAAAAAATACAGTATGATCAGATTTTTGTAAACGTGAAGTGAAATGACTCAAGTGCCATCAAGCATTCACTCAAGCAGTGAATCTGAACGATCCGCTGCAAAGGTAAAAGGTAAACTCTAACGTAGGTCCTGTTTTTCACCCGATGGCATTCCTGAAAAGAGAAAAGTTTCCAAGCAAGGAGATTTCACAACACAAAGCCAGCTCTATAAAGTGTGTAAGTGCAGCGTACATTGTTGAATATAAACAGGACAGCCGCGTCGTGTTTGGCCTAAACACTGGGCCGTGAGTGGCGTTTCCATTGAAACAGCACACAGATGGCACGGACAAGCTGCCAGCAGTATTTTTGCATGAACACATAGATAAAAACCTGTCAGGCAGTTGATGGTTAATAACCAAATTTCTTTATCAAACATATTTTGTTTAGGCAAAGAGACAGAGTGTGCAGGCAGTGCGTCAGCCCTTTAAATCCATACGCGAGAGGCAGGCGTTTCACCCCGCGTGAGAAATGTATCTTGGATTCTAATAGGGAAGTTGTGCATTTGCCAAGGTGCATGCGTGTCCTCAGCTAACCCCGGCACCCATATGGCGCTCGGCAGAGTCCACGTGAGGATCGCTGTGAGTTTCTGGAGGGAAAAATATCTGGAAGTGGTTTGTAAAAGAGAGATGAAAAAATAAAACAGAGGTAGGCAAAGCATTCTCTCTGACAGCAGTGCCAAGTTTACTTCTGTTTTTTTTACAGCCGCTCTCTCTCTCTCTCTCTCTCTCTCTCTCTCTCTCTCTCTCTCTCGCTCTCTCTCTTTTTCTGTGCGTGTGTGTGTGTGTGTGTGTGTGTGTTGTGAGAAACGGGGCCTGGGTCGGTTAGAGGAGGGAGCTGCACTCACGCTCGGCACAAAGACACACACTGTCCTCCATTTTGGAGAAGAGGGCAGCCTGCAACTCGTCTTCTGTTCAGAGTCTCACAAGAATTCACGGCCACACAATACACAAAAGGGGCCAAATGTAAGAAACAAGAAAGAAAAACAAAGAACAAACCATCAGCACAGACTCTCGTTAACAGGTCGTTAGTGCACCTGGCGCGGGCGGATGTGGCTCGGCTCTGAAGCGTCCCAGCGCCGGGCTGCATGCAGCAGCAGGTACACGCTCACGTGTTCCTCCCGCCGATCAAAGCAAACCGTGCTTCATGGGAAGTGGCTTCGAGTAGTTCGGATCCCGTCTTTTCGCACACTTCACCACACCGAGGCAACAAAGCACACCCCGTCTGCGAGAAACGTCTGATAAAGTTCCAGACCATAAAGCAGATTATTTAGTAACCAGAAAAAACACAACACAACGTAAACGCAAGGCTGAACTTTTATTATTGGGTTAATGTTCCAGGCTAAGGTGTTATTAGATCGTTATTAATGTCATTAAGGTGTCGTGACATAATATTTTTTTATCATATTTACACTATTTAGTAGCAGGTTCACTCTGTGAAGCAAGACGTTTAATTAAAAAAAAAAGAAGAAATGATCAGAGTGAGAGTTCACTCTTTCACTCCGAGCCACTGGGCTTTCATTTCAGTGTGTTGTCTCGTAAAAGAGTGATCTGATTCTGGCTGTAAGGTTTATTACTCTCTCTCTCGCTCCCTCTCTCTCTCTCTCTCTTTTTCGTTTAGAACGAATGCCATATTTTGCTTTTCATTTGATCGCTATCTTCCGATTCCTGATCTTTAATATCGAAGTGGCCCAGATGTCCTTTAGCTTGTATTATATAGACACAGGATGGATTATGAGTGTGTGTGTGTGTGTGTGTGAAGAGGGCCAGTTTAAGGGAGCCAGGCTGGATCGAGTGTGTGTATCCAGCCAGCTGCAGGAGAGAGGAGACATTTTGTTGTCTTTCACAGAGCGAGGGAGCGAGAGAGGTGCACCGACCTGTTGCCAGGACAAATGGTGTTGCCAAGACAATTTGGCAGAGACGTGCCATTTTTTTTCTCCCTCCCTCCCTCTCGCTCTCCCTCCCTCATTTTCTCCTCTCCCTCCCTCTCTTGCTCGTTCTCGTTCCGTTTTTTCAGTGACTGACGATGGCAGCTGCTTCGTGAACACCCAGCATATGGGCCGATGTTTATATACTATTAACGAGCGTGTACTACAGCCTCGCTTTCATCTCCTTCACTTCTGCACATTCACTCCTTCCATCAGATTTATATTTATATATTTAGAAAGGAATTCTGGGAATGGACATTATTTATCACAGTTTCTAACATTTCAGCACGGCCTCGTTGCCTCATTCGGCTCTCCTAAACATCCCTCTTCCTCCTCCTCCTTCTGTATAAAGTTTACTCCGAGGATTGAATAACGCAGCTCAGTTCATTCAGCTCGTTAACGTCAGCCTCGTGATTTTCCCATAATGCAATTTTGTTGCGTCACTGTTTTTAAAAAAAGAAATAAAGGAGGCAAAGCGAATGCCCGGCATCTCTAAAGACATCTGTATCATCTGATTAGGATGGAATCAGTTTATTATACAGGAAAGAGACTCATCAATTTCATGATAAACACACCTCTAATGAGGCCAGGGTGTGAAAACATGAATGTCAGATTGAACTGTTTTCAAGCGTCATGCTTTAGTTTTATCCTTTTCTTCCTCTCAGACCTGCGATTAGCTCATTTGAGAAAGAAAATAATAAGCATCGTTGTGTTTCTGCGAGGCTTTGTCTGAACACGCCATCCATCTATTGCAGCACCGTCAGTAATCGCAGAAGGTCAGGTTTCTTTTCGGGCCGTCCACGTTTTTTTTTTTTTTTTCTGGGTGATTTAGAATTATTCATCGGGATTATGAGCAAAACAACACCTTTGTTCAGCTGACTGCTTAAAACTTCACGTTACTCAACAAACCAATGCTGTCTGTACAGCTCCTTCTGACTGACACACACACAGGTATAAACCCACTTCATACACTTGCACTCAGATTTTAGGGGAAAAAAAACAAAACTCCAAAGTGGTCTCACACCAAGGTCAATCATTTCCACGAGACTAATCATCTTATACCGGGTGTTGAAATCTTCTCATTCAGCGCATCCTGTTCTCTTTTGTTGGCCCAAGAGTTTCTTTATGAACTGGGCCAGTTATACAACAAGCTGCTGATGTAACGCTATAAAACATTAAAGCAACAGGCAGCGTGCTGTGGTTTTTCTTTCTTTTTTTTCTTCTTCTTTTTTTTGGCTTGACTTAGACAGCTTTTTCCCTGGTCAGGATTCTACACTTCACTTTTTTTTTTGTAAGTGTGAATATTCACACACAAACGACACACATATAAACCTGACAGCTCCTCTATCTGGAAGGGGTTTTGTCCTGTTCGACTTGCCGTAGCTGTGGGGATTTTCCAAATGATGATGTCAAATCAGTTCAAGAATTTGAATCTCATGCTTCTGTTTATTAATACACATGTCACATGTACTACCTGTTATGAGTGTGGAACGAATTTACCTTTAATTCTGCAGTAATTCCAGTGTATTTTTGTCCTCTTCAGTTTGCCAGAGCTGTGTGTTTTTTTCAGATGAAGTCAGGACCAGGTGAAGAATTCACACCAACAGTTTATTTACTTGTAGGATACTAATTGTGAAGAGTTTTACCTGTAAAACTAGAGTAAGTGTGGGGCTTTTGGCCTTTTTGGTTTTCCATAGCTGAACAAACTAGAGATGTGCAATAAAAAGCAAAATTAAAAAATATATTTTTAACTGATATAGGTAAAGGTACTCAGAGTAGGGTTTTTTTTTTGTCCTGTTCAGGTTACAGTAGATGTGTTAATGAATGAATGAATTTTTAAAATCTTTAATCTCATTGGGGACCGCAGTGGTGTAGGGGTTATCGCTGTTGCCTCACAGCAAGAAGGTTCTGGGTTCAAACCTCATAGGTGACAGGGGTCTTCCTGTGTGGAATTTGTGTGTTCTCCTCGTGCCTGTGTGGGTTTCCTCCGGGTGCTCTGGTTTCCTCCCACAAGCCAAAGACATGAGGATGAGGACAACTGACTGCTGTAAATCCCCCGTCGGTGTGAATGTGTGTGTGTGTGTGTGTGATGGTTGTTGGTCTCTGCATTAGTGACCTGTCCAGGCTGAACCCCGCCTCTCTCCTGGAGTCAGGGATTGGCTCCAGATTACTACCCCCACCCCACCCCCACCTGATAAGTGGAACAGATAATGGATGGATTATTCACGTTTTTAGAACATAAACTATAAACTATTCATATCATATCAACTATTAAAGCGACAGTCACTATAGTTAGCTCATCCGTCCGTAAGGCCGATGAGCTGTTGCTGGAGCGTGGCGTCCGTCGTCCACAATTCAGTTAAACCGTATCTCCTCCGTCAGTTCTCCACAGATTTCCGTTCTGATAGTTTTGTTTGAAAGAACTCATCACTCTGCACAAAACATGGTCGTTGTTTTGTCAAATTATTTGCTAACGAATTACTAATTAGGCCAAATTGATGAATTTTCCAGGCTTTTCACTAGAATTTTATCTCCTCTCTGATTTCTCATCCAATTCCAGTTCTGATCAGTGTTTTGGGTCAATCTTCCCTCGGGGAACAAAACTTGGTCGTTGGTTTGTTGATTTTCTTGTTGTAAACAGTTTGTTTACAACTTTGTTTATTTTCAGTTAAATCGTGTCTCCTCCGTCAGTTCTCACTGGATTTCAGTTCTGATGGTTTTATTTGAAAGAACTTGACCTTCTGCACAACACTTGGTCGTTGTATTGTCAATTTTTTGCTAACAAATTAGTCATGAAGTCACTTAACACATTTTCTTCTGACTAGAATTGTATCTCCTCTCTCATTTATCATGCGAATTAAGTTCTGATCGATGTTTTGGGTCGATCTTCACTTGGGTAACAAAGTTTAGTCCTTTTGTTGTTGTAAACAGTTTGTCGTGGAGGTTGGTCCCGCTCATGTTGTCACATTTCAGTTCTGTTTGATTGTTTTGGTCGTCTTGATGGCGGGCCGGATGAGCCACGACGACGTTCTGGTTTGTTTATATTGTCGCGCTTACAAAGCAGTCTTGTTCTTCTTAGTCGTCATTGTATAAATCAGTGTTTCTCACCCACTGGGCTGCGAAGCACCATCTAGTTGGTCATTGTCCCTAAGTTGAGGCTATTTTTTACTCGTAATAGGGTACAATTGTCGGGTTGCATCTGACATCACGTCCACCTCATTTAAGCTACAGTCACATTACAGCTTGCGATGCTTTGCGATGGGTTATCGATGAAAACGGGGCATTTTGGTGGCGATATACACATGAGCGAAAAGTTGTGGTCACAGAGCAGGCGAACACTTGACCGTCACGCCTTTGCGCGCTCGAGTGGCTACGCTCGTTCACGGAGCGCATTGTGCGCCCTCTTGGGACTCAGTGATGATTGGAAACACCTGATATTGATTTGAGCGCAATCAGCACGCACAGATATGGACACTGTTTTCACCAAGGCTTTGCGAAGTAGTATTGTCATGGTAACGTTTGTTTCTAACCATGTTCATACTTTTGCTTTTGTAAATATCACGCCAGCTAATAAACACTCTCTTCCTGCACTTAGATCCGTCTCCGGCCGTTGATCTTGTAGTGTCCTGATCTGCAGATCTTTAACGCAGCCACATATAAAAAGTCATACGCCTCGATGCTCTTCCAGGTTTTCATCCGTGTGTCCATGTAGAGCGATGTCTGCAGCACCAGGTCGTTTGAGATGTCGGGGAACTCAACGCATGGATAATTTTCCAACTCTTCGGAAAAATCCTTTGTTAGCGTGTAAGGATCTAATCCCGTTGAGTGGGTTCTATCTCCACTTCTTGTTTTTTTTTTTAAAGATTTTTTGGGGGGGCTTTTTTTCAACTTTTGTTATTGGATAGGACCGTGCAGAGACGGGAAATGAGCGGGAGAGAGAGATGGGGAGGGATCGGGAAATGACCTCGGGTCGGAATCGAGCCCGGGTCCCCGGATTTATGGTATGGCGCCTTATCCAACTGAGCCATGACGCCCTCTCCACTTCTTGGTTTTAATAACTTGCTTGGTTGCTGAACACAAACATGGCAATAAGTTCTTGTGTTAATGGACCAGACTCCACTTTTGGATCATGAATCCCTTTTTGACTGCGAATGACCTGCATGCATGGGTTTGGCTTCTGGCACATCCGTACAGTTTTACAAACAGTTTGTTTTTATTGCATTTATTTAATTCCTGGGCTCCCATCTGTAACAGGGAATGATGTTGGATTTCATTAATACACTTTACAGTAGATTATTAGATTCTAATAGAATTGATGAGCCAAAATATCTGGGGGTCTTTTTTATTTATTTTTTATTGGGCCCCGACTCGGTACAAGTATGAAGAGGTGGGCCTTAAAGTAGAAAAGGTTGAGAACCCCTGCTCGAAGTCGTGTTCTGTGATTTCATTTCGCTTTAACTGCTGAGTATAGAAACTTGGTTCCAGCTGTGTTGTGCAGGTCGAGTAAATGATAGTTGTGTTGTATTATTTTAGTTTTGATGTTCCACCCGCATGCCTTTTTAACACCCACCCATTTAAAAAAAAAAATAATTTTTTTTCACTGAAATGGAAATTTTTCAAACTGCTCTCATATCGTCAGTTTTTAAAAAATAATACCCCCAAACTTACTAGACATGTTCTGGGCAGTACTACAAAGCACTCCACCTCTTTTGATAACTCTCTCACTCCTGCTTTGTTTTTTTTTCATCCCTCATTTTTCTTCCCGTTGGCTTCAGTTCATCTGTCTGTCTATTTCTCTCTCACTTTGCTCTCATCTCTCTCGCTCTGTCTTGAATATTTAATTTTTTGCTTTGGAAGCACTCGTATTTCCTTCAGGAAATGCACATCTAGATTTATTTATCTATTTATTTTTCCTTGTGTGTGTGAAGTTGTGCTGTGGCTTCATTTCCCTTTCGATTTGTTTTGCAAAGCGAGTTCTCAGCAAAATAAAACCTCCTTGTGAAAACATGAGATTTCGTCTGATTCAGCTTCGGGGTGATGTTTAATTTAGTTACGTAACTTTGCGTTAAGGTTCTTTTAATCAACACACTTGTTAGTTAATGCTTAAACTGTTACTGATGAGAAATGGTCAATAATTGTTTTTTGTTTTTTTTACTGAAATTCTTCTGCGTTAACTGTTAAACTTTATTGCAGCATTTTATCTAAATGTTAACTCTGGTTTCGAGGTGGAAACATTAAAACTTTTAGTTTCATTTAATGCCTACTGCAGACATGATTGTTAGTGTATATCACGGGTAAATTCAGGAGCAAGATCAGTGTAATTCTCCTATTTTATATCAAACTTTGGTCAAATATCTGTTGCATTTTGCATTTTGTGC